>PVHX01011897.1:0-61921 GCA_004024805.1 Geosciurus inauris
CATAACTCCTGCCACATACCAGAATAAAATCAAGATGGATCACTAACATAAGTGAGGAAAAAATTAAGCCTTAAAAGAAGTTAAGAGAAAAAAACATAAGTGTAAAAGAAGCTGTCTAACCAGATTTCAAAATAGATGTTAATGAAAGTTTGTTAAATTTAACTACATTTTTAAGAAGACTTTTTCATGACAAAAGCACTAACATGGTAATCAAAATCAAGTGACAAATTAGGAGTAAATAATTGCAACATCAAAAGGGAGAGGGCTGCCATAACCAAGACAAAAAAAAAAAAAACCCTAAAAACTGTAGAGAAAGACAAGTATGATGGTGCACACCTGTAATCCCAGCACTTTGGGAGGCTGAGACAGGAGAATCATGAGTTCAAAGCCAGCCTTAGCAACAGCAAGGCGCTAAGAAATTCAGTGAGACTCTGTCTCTAAATAAAACACAAAATAGGGCTGGGGATGTGGCTTGGTGGTTGAGTGCCCCTGAGTTCAATCCCTAGTACTAAAAAAATAAATGAAATAAAATAAAATAAAACTGTGGAGGAAAAGGACAGAACACTGTTAAATGGGTAAACTAAACACAATCCAAACAATTCACAGAAAATAATATAAAGTGATATAAAAATGGCCTCAAACATGAGATGATGTTCAAATTCACTTGTAAACACTTCAGTGAAAATTAAGCTATTAGATCCATTTCTAAACCATTGAAATCACAAAAATTCAAAGACAAAAACTTATCCTGTTTCATCAGGTTTGCGATGACAGTCACTCTCATACATTGTTGATAAGAATGTAATTCGATGCAACACTTAAGAAGGATAATATGGCATGATGTTACAAAACTCCATGTGAATTCACCTCTGAGCTAGCAATAGTGCTTTTAGAAATTTACACTAGGTTAATGATGTATGAAAGTTCTTTGCACTCTTCTACTATATCAAAATGAAACTTGGCAAAGCTATTCAGTGGTGTTAACAGAATAGTATTTGGGGGGGATGAGTGTTCAGGAGGGTAGAGAAAGGAGGTTCTGTGATGCTATGGGTATTGGGCTCACGTAGGTGGCTAGGTAGCAGTTTACTTTATCATCACTCACTGGAGTGCATATTCATGTTTTTAATACTTTTCTGTAACTATTTTATAATTCAATACAAAAGTTACCAAGAGGGTTTAGTGTAACTTTTTGTGGGTCCTTTGTTTCCAATATATAGACAATAATAATATTCCATTATGGGAGAAATACTAAGTTCTGTATCTTTGATGATCAGCATTTTGTCCTTTGCCAATTAGTGGTTATAAATAATGATGATTATAATCAAGTTTTTTTTTTATATGAAAGAAAAAGACACGTCTTTTAAGTGCTTCTCTGATGGGTATACTTGAGAGTGAACTAAGTGGTAGTATGCACACAAGTTCAAGTACATATGATAATGCAATTGCTTGTTTTTATGCAAGTGTTTCTAATAATTTATGCTACTAGCCACAATCTCTTCACAATGATGTCTTTCCTAGAATATCTTCACTAGAAAAGAGTTGTCAAAGTTCTTCATGTACATGATCGAGTTGGGAAGGATACTTGGAAATTCCCTCAATTACTATGTGTTCCTCAATACAATATAAAATGTGTTTATGTAGGATATGGATACAGATATATATGATATAGATACAGATGTAGCTATGTTCAAGAAATATTGTCTATTATATTGTAAGAAGCTCAAGCATT
Source organism: Geosciurus inauris (assembly GCA_004024805.1). Classification (NCBI taxonomy): domain Eukaryota; kingdom Metazoa; phylum Chordata; class Mammalia; order Rodentia; family Sciuridae; genus Geosciurus; species Geosciurus inauris. The sequence goes on from PVHX01011897.1 coordinate 1,730, forward strand.
GTAATATTTCAATTTTAAAGTCAACCAATTCATGGTCCCTCCCCGCTTTCATCTCTAAGGTGTTATCTAGTTCTTAAAGGCTCTTTTCTGAGCAGTTGTGGATATGGAATCCTTTGAGGGCAGTTCCTTGTTTTTATGTTGGTATCTATTGAGGTTGACAGTCCTACCTGGTCCTTGGCAAGTTTCTGTCTTGACATCCCCTGAGGTGTTTGTGTTCCCACCTGCTCCCTGGCCCTGTGGTCCATGTTGCATGGCATGTCTTTCTCATGTCATCTTGAATCCTTTTCAGGGTCCACAAATCTTTACAACTAACTTTCACCTAATCTCCAAGGACATAGAGAAATTGTAGTGGGAAAGACTTATTGAGGCTGCCTGGTATGGTTTCAAAATGAGGTGTCTCACAAAAGCTCATGTGTGAAAAAATGCAAGAAAGTGTAGAGGAGAAATGTTTGGGTTATGTGAGGCTTAACTTAATCAATGCATCGATCCCTGATAGGGATTAACTGGATGGTATCTGTAGGCCTGTAAGGCATGGCTGGAGAAGGTGGGTCCCTAGGGGGGTGCCTTTGAGATTTTTATTTTGTCCTTGTTGAGCAGAGCCACCTCTCCCCCCCACACACACACCTCTTCTTCCTGGTCCCATATCCTGAGCTGTTTTCCTCTGCCATACTCTTCTGACACAATGTTCTACCTCACCTCAGACCCACAGCTAAGGCTATCTATGAACTGAGACCTCTGAAAGCATTTCCCAAATAAACTTTTCCTCCTCTAAAATTGTTCTTGTGAGGTCTTTTGGTCACAGTAGCAAAAAAGCCGACTGAAACACTGTCCTTGGTTCCCCATGCAGCCATCCTCAAAGAAGTAAGAAATCTCTTCAAGGCTCTGACTTCCAGGGTCTCAGACAAAAATCCAAACAAAGTGCTCTGTATCTGCAGACATGCACACATCTGTGCAGATGCTACCACCACTCCTCTACTGGCAGCAGGGCACAGACATTCTTTGTATCTCAGAGAGTGTCTCATTAACTATGACGTTGGGACAGTGCACATACCTCCCAATTCCTTTCCATATTGCCCTTAGGTTTAAAAGTCAACCATAATCTGTTGTCTTAGAGAAAATTCTCCAAAGCAATGGATAATTGAGTCTAGCAGTTAAAATTGGTTGGTAGTTGAATAATGGACAAGGCAAGCATCATCTTTTGGAAATAAAAACAATGTTTTATAAAAGAAATAAAATACACGATGCTTTTCACATAATGTCCTACCATTGAAGCAAAGTGAAGATGTATGTGAAGCATGTTGCTGGGTACGGGTGGCCTATTAGATTCAATACATGATTCACTTGTCTTAAAGATTTATGACAAAAACAATGCTGCTTTTCTTAGGGCAAAATTGCTTTCTGGCTATACACTCTCTCCCATGAGGAACAGGTTCTGAGGGCCAACAGTTATAATAGCAGACACAGCACCGATTACCCTTTACATAACATACTTCCTTTTCTCTCACCTCGGAAGAATCAATTCACAGAGAAGAAAAAGAGGAGTAAAGAAGAAGTAAGTGGGAGGGGAGGGCGAAGTATGGATTGCCTATTCTCTTCTTTTGATAAGCAAGAGTATTTACCTAATACATTCTCAGGCTTTGAAGCAGCAATCATCTCCCTGCAGACACTTGAATATTCTGGTTCTCAAGTGCTACAGTTTGGATTTTAAACGTCCCCCAAAAGGCTATGTGTTAATTGGTTGGTCCCTAACATGGCACTATTGGGAAGTGACGGAACTTCTAAGAGGTGGGGCCTCACAAGAGGTTTTCAGATCATCGCAAGCGTGCTTTGTAGAAGACATCAGGACCCTGGACCTTTCCTTTTTCTCTTTTTCACCTTTTAGGCATGAGGTGAGCAGTTTTTCTCTGTCACACACTCTCACCAAGATGTGATGCTATAGGCCCAAAACTGTAGGGCCAACCAATAACCAAATAAAACTTCTAAAATTGAGCCTTTTTCTCTCTATAAGTTATAGTGACAGAAAACTCACTAACACAGGAGTCATTTGCTCTCTGGCTTCTTCCCAGACAAAAATGCCTGTGGGAGTGGTGCCCAACTCAAGTCCCTTCTGTGAAATCATTAGGCCCTTTCATAAAAAGTTTTTTGGTCCTTAGCAGAGTCTGTTCTTTCCCCGGTGGCTGTGGGTATGCTGGGAAGTGAGACTGTCACAGCCAAATCTGATTGGAATCAACTAAATTATTCTATTTCCTCTTGTAGAAGGAAATTCAGTAAGCTTATAAAAATCATTTGCAGCCTAATTTGAGTTGGTGTTTTGCATGCAAGTATAAATAAGACTCTGCCTTTGAAAAGTTAACCCTTAGATATCATTCAGGTAAAACACTTTAATGAGATTACCAGTAAAAGGAAGAGTACAAATATGTTGCCCAAATATTCATTAACATATAGGGCTTTTTTAGTAACAAACAAGATCATAAAAGAATAAAGACAATCAATCCTATACACACTCATTAACCTTCCTCTGGCTTTCAGTATTCTCATGAAGAAGCAATAATAATAATAATAATAATAATAATAATAATAATAATAAACTTTGGAAAATAAATTTTGATGAGAAATGAGTGAGAGGAATTCTGGAATACTGTATTTTTACAGATTATGTCAAGCCTATGTGAATCATACAATAAATAACCTAGAGTTTGGCTGTAATATTAGGAAACCTAAGGAAGATGGGAAAGACATACAGAAATCATTATCTACCTTTTGATTTTGCTATGAAAAAATAAGTTTTCTTTGACCTATTATTTCTTATGCCATTATAAATTCAAAAAGAGTTAAATTTGGAGGTATCCACATTTTTTAGAATTATGGAAATTATCTTGTTATTTTAATAGAGCCCGAGCTGGATCTAGATATTTTCCAGAATTAGAAGTTCCACTGAACACTGAAGACACATAAAGAGCCTGGCTGTTATTTGTTGGTTTGGTTGGGCTTGAAGTGAGGGGTTGTGAACTGATTTGAAGATAATATGATTCTAAAATCACTCCTTTAGCAAAATGAACACATACTATAATAAAATACAGATAAAATAATAATGGAAGCAAGTTTTTAAACTTCTCCTACTCCATTTATAGGAGTGATTTGTAAAGAAAACTCTTTCCCAGTTGGCCATGATCCATACTTTTGAAAATACATTAAGGCAAACCTCAGCTATTGACCTTTTAGAGTTGAGGAGAGATTCAATTAGGTCCATAGACTGAATTCACTGCAAAGTCAAAGGAAGTCAGGAAATAGTTCATAATTGCACATAGTGGAAGAGAGTGGACAGAATTAATTAGGGTTAAAGCACAAGATATAATGTTCTTTTGTAGAGTCTTTCCCATCGCCTCATTGTAAATCTTTTATTTCCATCATTGACTCTGAAACAATTATCTTAAGAATTCTGATACAAATATAGTTCAAAGTAATTGAGTATTCAGTTTCTTATCAAGGAAATGCACTTTACAAAATAATGGGGCACAATAGTACTCCCCAAAATGAATAAAATATATATTATAATTTATATACTAACACTTAAGAATAATAAAATTAAAATTTGTGAACCTGCTCCTATCTAATATTAGAATATAAACATTTTTCAAGCTTATTGTCATCTCCAATCAGAATCTGTTTTAACAACCTTCAATAAAAGCTTATTTTGTTGGTTCACTTGGTTTCCCTTCTTCCTAATCCTGTGCTCCAACTCTTTCCTTCCATATTATCTATGTTCACATGGTAAATGGTCTCATTCTCTTTTTCATATTACAACACATTTTTATTAGAGTGTGATAAGATATAATTATTGCTAATTGGCAATAATGCATTATGTTTGGGGTAAGAAAATAGATTCATTATTTCTTTAAGTCAAATTTCAATTCAATTCAATTCAAACTAGTTAATTCTCCTAACACAAAGACACAGGGGAAGAAAGCATTACCCAAAATTGGTTGAATCCATATTTCCCTATCAATTCCAGAAACTTAATGGTATAGCTATGGTTTGCAACACAACCTAAAAAACAAAGCTGTGGTGAATTACAAAATACATCAAAATCTCCATGTGTTATTATTCAAATTTTCTTTTTTTTAGTTAGATAAACCCCAAAGCTCTTTTACTTATGTTCACCAAATGATTAATAAATAACTAAACCAATAATCAGCTGCAATACTTGGCAGACAGAATCACTGGGATAGTGATGAATCACAAGCTTCACTTTGAATGAAAAGTTCATGGTGAGAAATGGAAGGAAAGGCAGTTTTTCTCTTTCCCTTATCTGTGAATTGTGAAAATGGAAGCACATACAAAAACGATTGTTCCCTCTTTGGAGATCTGCACCTCTGTTGTAGCATGGAAGTGACTGTGTGTGTGGATACATTAATCCAACCACTTTTTATTTTGAATCACAATGCTTATTTCTGAGGAACAGATAAAGAGATTTTTATTAGCAGAATCATAATATGATTGACAATGAAGGAGCTTGTCAGATCTAAAAGAGCATTGGTTCAGTGCCCAGTTTTCATAGTAGGAGTAGCAGTCATTGGCTAATCAACTTTAAAATAGGAAAAGAAAAGCTAGTGGCAGTGGCACACATCTGTAATCCCAGTGCCTTGGGAGGCTGAGGCAGGAGAATTATTAAATTCACAGCCAGCCTCAGCAACTTAGTGAGGATCTAAGCAATTTAGTGAGACCCTGTCTCAATTTATAAATAAATAAATAAATAGGGCTGGGAATGTGGATCAGTGATAAAACGCCCCTGGGTTGAATCCACAGTACCAAAAATAAATAAATAAATAAATAAATAAATAAATGACACTATAGGATGTAAACAAAAGATGCTCACCTTACCTTTTGTGCTTGGCTATTTTAAATATTTTATTTCATATAAATAGTTGTATTATTGTTTAAATGATATTTTTGGTATGATTTACAATGAGTAAATTCGCCCTTAAAAAAGTATAGAGTTCTATGAAAATTGTTAACAGTTTCATTGAGTTGAAATTGACATAGAATAAAAAGTACATGTTCGATAGCTGGGTCAAATGGTGGTTTCTTTCATTTTCTTTTTCTTTTTGTTGAGTGCTCTTGCTTTATTAGAAATGTGTCATAAAGTGCTAAATCATTATTATATTTTAACATGCACTTGACTCAGGTAGGGATCTTGCTATAAAATGCAGATTCTCAGTTCATCTGACTTTACTCTTAAGATCAAGCACGAGGCCTGAGACTCTGAATTTTTAGAAAGTCTGCAGATGTGAGCATGCTGCTGAGAAGGCGAACATATCTCATGGACCTTGTGGCTCCATTGCTGGGGACAAACACATGAAGGATACTGGCTTCATGGTGAGTTGACCCCTTTGTTGTGCAAATCTTTCTTTATCATGGGCAGTATTCCTCCTTCTGATGTTTCTTCTTTTGGTATTAATATAGTTGCTCTGGATTTCTCTCGATTTTACTTTTTTTATTAGTTCTAATCAGTTATACATGATAGCAGAAAGCTTTTCAATTCATTGCACAGAAATGGAGCAGAGTTTTTCACTTTTCTGGTTGTACATGAAGTACAGTCACATCATTCATGCAATCATAACGTGTGCTTAGGGTAATGATGTCTGTCTCATTCCACAATCTTTCCTACCCCCATATCCCCTCTCTTTTGCCCCATCCAAAGTTTGTCCACTCATCCCATGCCCCCTCCCATTAGGGATTAGAATTCACCTATCAGAGAAAACATTCAGCCCCTAGTTTTGGGGGATTGGTTTATTTCACTTATCATGATATTCTCCAACTCCATCCATTTATCTGTACATGCCATAATTTTGTTCTCTTTTAATGCTGAGTAATATTCCATTGTGTATATATACCACAGTTTCTTTATCCATTCATCTATTGAAGGGTATCTAGTTTGGTTCCACAGTTTAGCTATTGTGAATTTTGCAGCTATAAACATTGAAGTGGCTATGTCGCTGTAGTATGCTGTTTCTAAGTCCTTTGGGTAGAGACCAAGACGTGGAATAGCTGGGTTAAATGATGGTTCCATTCCAAATTTTCTAAGGAATCTCCATACTGCTTTCCATAATGGTTGCACGAATTCACGAATTTGCAGTCCCACTAGTAATGTATGAGTGTCCTTTGCTCCGACATCCTCGCCTACACTTATCATTGTTTGTATTCTTCATAATTGCCATTCTGACTGGAGTGAGATGGAATCTTAAAGTAGTTTTGATTTGCATTTCTCTAATTGCTAGAGATGTTGAACATTTTTTCATATGTTTATTGATCAATTGTATATCTTCTTCTGAAAAGTTTCTGTTCAGCTCCTTAGCCCATTTATTGATTGGGTTGTTTGTTTTTTGGTGTTAAGTTTTTTAAGTTCTTTAGTATATCTTGGAGATTAGAGCGCTGACATGCATGTGGCAAAAATTTGCTCCCAAAATGTAAGCTCTCTCTTCACCTCATTGATTGTTTCTTTTGCTGAGAAGAAGCTTTTTAGTTTGAATGCATGCCACTTATTAATTCTTGATTTTATTTGTTGTGCTTTAGGAGTCTGGTTATGGAAGTTAGGAACTAATCTGACATGATGAAGATTTGGGCCTACTTTTTCCTCTTTTAGGTGCAGGGTTTCTGGTTTAATTCTTAGATTGTTAATCCTCTTTGAGTTGAGCTTTGCTCATGGTGAGAGATAGTTGTTTAGTTTCATTTTGTTGCATATGAATTTCCAGTTTTCCCAGCACCATTTGTTGATGAGGCCATCTTTTCTCCAATGTATATTTTTGGCACCTTTGTCTAGTATGAGATAACTGTACTTATGTGGGTTTGTCTCTGTGTCCTCTATTATGTACTGTTGGTCTACATGTCTATTTTGGTGCCAATACCATGCCATTTTTGTTACTATAGCTTTGTAGTATAGTTTAAGCTCTAGTGTTGTGATGCCTCCTGCTTCATTCTTCTTACTAAGAATTGCTTTGGCTATTCTGAGTCTCTTATTTTTCCAAATGACTTTCATGATTGCTTTTTCTATTTCTGTAAGGAATGACATTGAGATTTTAATTGGAATCACATTGAATCTGTATAGCACTTTGGGTAGTATGGTTATCAAATAGTGGTTTTACTCCAAGTTTTCTGAGTAATCTCCTACCTCTACCTACTGCTTTCTATAGTGGTTGCACCAATTTGCTGTCCCTCCAGCAATGTATGAGTGTGCTTTTTCCTTGCTAACATTTATTGTTGGTTGTATTTTTGATAATTGCCATTCTGACTAGAATGAGATGAAATCTCATTGTAGTTTTGATTTGCATGTCTCTAATTGCTAGAGATGTTGAACATTTTTAAAATCAGCATATTACAGCAATGTAGCCAAATTAATGTTTATAGCAGCTCAGTTCACAATAGGCTAAACTAGGGAATCAACCTAACTGCCCTTAAACTGATGAATGGATAAAAAATATCATGTAAATATTATATACACACATATATAATGGAATGTTACTCATCCTCAAAGAAGAATGAAATTATGTCATTTGCAGGTAAATGGATGGAGCTGGAGAATATCAAGCTAAGCAAAATAAGCCAATCCCAAAAGGCCAAATGTTTTCTCTGATATGCCAATGCTAATTCACCATAAAAGGTGGAGGATGCTAGGGAAAAATAGAGGTACTTTAGATTAGGCAGAAGGCAGTGAAGAAGGGTAGGGGGTGTAGAGGTAGGAAGGGTAGTAGAATGAATCAAGCATGATTACCCTATGTGCACATATGACTACATGACTTTTGTGATTCTACATCATGTACAACCAGAAGAATGAGAAGTTATACTCCATTTATGTATTTGTCAAAATGCATTCTATTGTCATGTATAACTAATTAGAACAAATGAAAAATTTTAAAGTACATATTTGAAATACACTTCAAATAATTTGATTAGTTTTGACATACACAGACACCCATGAAACTTAAGGAATGAGGTAGAAAGCTAGACCACTCATAGGCAGACAGGAGGGGAGGAGAACAGCATGGCCCCTTGGGAGGAGACATCGGGTCTCAAGAGCATCCTGTTGCTTGCTGCTCCTGACAGCTTCAACCTCATCAGCTCCTTCTTAGTTAGGCCACCTATTACTGTTTCTAACAGCTTCAACCACAATGGTTCTTCCTTAGCTTCACCTACCTCTACCCCTAGCAAGGCTGACCACCAAATCTACCTTTACCTGAAGTGCTTCCTCTCCCCAGCAGACATGCTGGACCAAAAGACTGGCCATATCCTCTTAATTATGTAAATAATGAATTAAATTTATGCAATTTTGATTGGCTTATTAATACCCAAGCTTAAAAAGCTTGATTGGTCCATGTTAGCATCCCTCACACTACCACACACCTGAGCTGGACTATCAGATATGCCTTTAAAAACCCTTAGGTAACAGACACCCACTGGCAACCCTCTCTTATGATATCTCTCCTCAACCACATTCTGGGAGCTCTGCTTTTATTATTTCTATTACTCTAATAAATCCTGCTACTTTGCCCTCACCCTGGGTCCATGGATTTCATTCTTCAGATTCACAACATGGAGAACTCACCCATCCATGCTCCATGTTACAAAGCCATCAGCACAATCAAGATAATGAAACTGTACATCATTCCCAAAAGTTTCCTCTGCCTTTTTGTAATCTTTCTGTCCTTCTTTGTCCATACTGTTCCTATCCACAAGCACTCACTGCTCTATTTTGTCATTATAATTTGCACATTAGAATTTTATATAAAGACTCACAATATATCATACTTTTGTTGGCTTTTTTCACTCATTATAATTGTTTTGTGATTCTTATACTGCTGTTATCAATAGTTTTTCCATTTAATTAATGAGTAATATTTCACTACATAGATATGATAGTTCATTAACCTATTTGCCTCTTGAGGGTGTTTGTAGAGCTGCTATGTACATTTATATATGTATTTTTATGGTCACATGCTTTTATTTCTTTTGGTTAAATATACCTAGTAATGACATTTGAATTTTCCTAATGACTAAGATCTTCGGAACTTTTTCACGTGCTTGCTTGTTATTGATATATCTCCTTTGGTAAAATACCATTAAAATGTTAAACTATTTTTAATTATGTTCCTATAATTGAGTTTTTATTTTTTATTGGTGAATATTAATTATCCAGAATGGTAGGCTTCTGGCACATTGGTAAATATGTATAACATTATTTGAGCAATTTCCCTCCTGATAACTCTGTTTACCCTCTCCTCCTCCCTCTGCTGATCCTCTTCCTCTACCCTGATGGTCTCCTTTCTATGTTCTATAATTAAGTTCTGAAAGTTCTCATAATTAAGTTCTATAATTATGTCATAGATACAAACTATCAGATGCATGAATTGTAAATAACTACTTCTGCACTATGCCTATTCTTTTCATGTTCCTAACAGTATCCATCAAAAAGGAAAATATGTTAGTTTTCATTGAAATCCAATTTATCAATATTTTATGGATGTGTTTTTTTTTTTTTGTACCAGAGATTGAACTCAGGGGTACTTGACCACAGAGCCACATCCCTAGCCCTATTTTGTGTTTTATTTAGAGACAGAGTCTCACTGATTTTCTTAGTGTCTCGCCATTGCTGAAGCTGGCTTTGAACTTGTGATTCTCCTGTCTCAGCCTCCCAAAGTACTGGGATTACAGGTGTGCACCACCATACCCGGCTTATGGATGTGTTTTACTTATTAGTTATTAATTTGAATAGCCTAGGTTATGCCATTAAACAAAGCTCCTAAGTATCAAGTACTTTTAAAGAAAAGTTCATTTTTTGATGACACTAAGTTGAATATGAATCACCAGAAAGTTGTATTCATAATAATAATTCAGGAACATATAATAGTGAAGACTTCATATCAAAAACCTGCGAGAAGGAATTATGAAGTGAGTCCTTGTCATTCATATGTGACATGTCACTTCTACTCATTTTGTACTGGCTGAAGCAAATCAGAGAGAAATACCATTCATACAGTTAGAAAACTCACTCTTCAATTATTTCTTTCTTTTTGTGTTTGACATATGACAATTATACATATTTATGGGACATCATATGATGTTTAAATTTATGTATACATTATGTAATAATTAAATTAGCATAGTTACTATATCCATCTTCTTAAAACTTCATCATTTCTTTATGGCAAGTAAATTAAAAATCCTATCTTGTAGGTATTTTGAAATATAGAATGCATTACTGTTAACAATATTCACCCTATTACTAGTGTAACAGAACATCAAAATCTATTCTTCCTTCCTAACAGTAAGGCCAGCCTTTCCTCATCCCTTCTTCTTCTACTTTGCCCAGACTGGTAACCACTATTCCACTCTACATTTCTACAAGAACATTTTTACATTCCACATACTTGTGTTTCTCTTCACATCATTCACTCTTCAATTATCAAGTCCATCTCCAGGCTCTAGAGTCCTCTGGAATGCTCAGACTAGGCACACCTAGTTCATAAGGAAATTTCTCCAATGTTCCTTTCAGGCATAGACACAGAGCACGATGAATAAGGCAGAGCCTTCAAGAGGATAAAACCTACCCCTTCTAGGAAGATAGACCACAGTAATGGTTCCTATGCAGTTCTTTCTCTATTTGCCTGTTCAATAGTGCAGAAAGAAATTTATTGAGGATAGTCTATATTTTTCCTCCACTAATTATTGCAGATATGTAGCAAAGAAAAACTAACTGTCCTGCAGTTGTTTTTTCCACATTGACCATCTGGATCTCAAATAAAGAAAATTCTTTGTTTCCAGTGCCAGTAGTAGAGAGGAGAGTGGAATGGTTTTATTGCTTTGTTTCTATATTTTTAAATGTTTTTATTAGAATATTATAGTTATACATAATAGTGAAGTTCATTTTGACATAATCATCCATGCATGGAATATAGTTTGCTCCATTCCAGTCCCCATTATTTCCTCTAAATTGCATTGAATCTGAGAAAGGGAGATTTGTAGAATTCTTCAAATGAAAAGAAAAGTAGGCAATCAATGGGAGGAATATAGTTCTAGGTTTTTGCTTTTATCATCCTCCTTTTTTTGGGTAACTTTTGATGATTTTTGGTGAATAGATTAGCTGAAGAATAAATTATGTGGACCTGAACACTTTGGATTTTCTTTGTACCTTAAGAGGAATACTTACTATACCAATATTTGTAGAAACTGTCTTTCCTCACTGCAGGTTTTGACCTCTTAGTGAAAGCAGATCTTTTGTGCCTTTGAAGAGACTCTGTTCTTTTGTCCACAGTCACTAGGCCCAGATGGATCTTGTAAAGCACAGATTAGGCACTGGGAGAGGAGATGCATTCTTTCCTTTCAAACAGCTAAATTTGACTTTCCTGGGTCATCTGGTCTCTGGTTCTATTTGTCTTTATCCAACTACATGAAGGAAGCCCATATATTGTGATAAAAAAAATTTAAAAAACCTTCCAGAAGAAAATGAATCTGAGAAATTCAGGAGGAAAAGGAGGAATGGAAGTCAGACAGGAGCTCAGAAAGACCTGGTGATATTATATGCGTTCATGGAGGCCCTGAAGTCACATTATATCTTGAATTTCCTACTTATTGTTATAAAAGATGTTATCTTCTTTCCTCCCCCATGTAAGTTTCATTGATAGTGATTCTGGTTACCATACTTTGTCACTGAAAGGCATCTGCCTAATACAATAAGGTAGTCACACACATCCAACACACACACACTCATACAATTTTTTCTTAAAAAAAATGAATAGACAGGCTGAAGAATAAATGGCTGAGGACCTGTACTCTTTGTCTTTGTACTTTAAGGGGAATGTCTGGCATAGACCAAGAAAATAACAAGCACAAAAACAAGGAAGAAAGAGAGCGCCTTGATAACTTGTGTACTTGTTTTCATTTTTAGTTGAGTAACTGCAAGATGACACATGTTTACCTGGTTTTAGAGCTTGGCAGCATGAGTTTCTGAGACATTTGAGAACTTCCCATCTTCTACTTCTACTGCACTACATTCATGTATCTGTGCAGAACAGACTGCATTGTCCCAAGGAGTCTGAATGTGATATCTCTGCTAGAATATAATGCTTTCTGTAATCATACTATTGATCTAATTATCAACCTTTAGACCTGATTGTACATTTAGATCATAGCCACAAATCTTCATACTTGATAAAGCTGTTTGGTGATGAAAACTTGGTCTATGCCAAACATTGCCCTTAAAGTACAAAGACAATCCAGAGTACAGGTCCTTGGCCATTTATTCTTCAGCCTATGTATTTGTTTATTATTCAGCACCCACTTTATACCTTGCCCTATACAGGAGGTAAAGATTCTCTTTTCTCAACAAGTTCACCAACTTACTCAGAGATGACAGTACCTTTCTCTAACAAAATATAATCTAATCTCAGGATTAGAGTTTTACTAACCTGCTTTGAAAGAAGACGACGACCTGTAAAATGTAACTTTAATAAAAACTAGTTACTGTATTTCTCTACTGTGAATGATTAATATCAAAATATAATCATACTCTTTTGGCAGTATTATCTGGGACAGTATCATTTTCAATTGTCATATTTACTCAAGACAGGAGAATCTATATATTTATCTGTGATTAGGGATGCACTAAGCAGTCAGGTTCTTATTCAAACAAGATTTAATTTTTAAGAACTTTAAAAGCATTTGAAGCTACAAATTAGGTGCATGATGAAAACTGCTAGAAGATGCTTCATTCTCTTAGGCTTGCTTTGAATGACAAGAATGGACTCTCCAACGGTAAGTCAAATGTGAAATTTCACGACAATGCAAATATTAAACCAAGTAACGTTACCTAAACTTGCATAAACTACAAATAAGTAGACAATCATTATTTACAAAACTTTTGTGCCAAATAGATCTTTAAGATGGTAATTGCCATTTCCCTTCATAAAGTTACAGTTTTTCAGACAATATTTTTTTTTCATATTTAATTTATTTATTTGTTCCATTTAGGTTTACATGATAACAGTGAAATTTGATTCATTGTACATAGAGGATAACATATCAATTCTCTAGTTGTAAGTTGTATAGAATCACATCATATATGCAGTCATACATAAAGTTAGGGCTATGATGACCATCATATTCCACCACCTTTATTGTCCCCATGCCCCCTCCCCCTTACACCCCTGTGAATAGAGTTCCACCATTGTTCCCATGACTTTCCCTACATTATGGATCAGACAATAATTTGTATGTCAATGTACTACATTTTTATATTTCCAACAAGATTATGTACTCTTTAGAGGCTAATTATTTTGAAAGAAATAAAAATTTTACTAATATGCATTTAGAAGCAATTTTACAATCTGACAAGCTCCATGGTTTATATAAGCATTCTTTAACTTTCCAGAACTGTTTAAACAGTTTATATATCATGTTTTCTTTTATTAGGGTTTATCAATATAATCCTAATCAGATTATTTCTGTAGCATGCAAGATATGTTTATTTACCAAACAAGATAGCAGAGAAAATGTGTCATCTTACTTCTATAAGTAAAAATCTCTGGTTCTCTTCAAGTCTTTCCATTTGCCATTTACTCTTAAGTCTCTAAGAGGAAGTAAATCTTTCTTGTTATATCAAACCACAGGAGAGAAGTTAGAAAGTTATTTAGTCAAATTCTAGGTCCATTGCAGTGAGCAAGCTCAGACTGTCTATAAAGGCTATTTATATGAATCTTTCCTTGTTTCTGCTTATTTTCAAATTGCCAGAGAACAATGACCAGAGTCTTTTATTGTATGGCAAAACCATGATACAACTTTCTTCGTCTTTTTTTCCACCTTAATGTGAGAGTGCCAAGATGCCTAGGGCCTGTACCTTCAGGAAAGACAGAGTATCCTCTTGCTTTTTCTTCATGAAGAATGGCTTGATGCTAAGAGATTAGAGGAGAGGAAGTAGGCTGCTTGGGTCCTACTACTGGCAGCATAACCTAACCTAGCAATATTGGTTGATTCTTCTGGGCACAGAGTAAGAACTGAAAGAGATTCAATGAGGGTTGTACCAATAACATAAAGAGGAAAAGCAACAGAATTGATATGAAAAACAGATCTGGATCCTGAAGGGAAAAGGGAAAGACATGGGGATCAGTTGAAAAAATCTAAAATTGTGGGAAAGACTCATACAGTTCCTTGAGATCTGGCACAATGATTGCTGGTAAGAGTCCTGCAAATGGTCAGAACTGGATAAGCCCACATCCCATCACTCTGCTCTGTCATTTATTGAAGGCTTCCAGAGAAAAGAGCAGCCTTGGCTGAGTGACAAAGCAAATCTAAAGTACTACAACTAGAAGCTATGGGTCAACTGTATCTCTTGCAGCTAGTTGGCCAAGTTCTTCCTCAAGGGCTGCAGGTGTGTGACTACCACACCCGCTTGGCTGTGTATCACCATACCAGAATTCTCTGCTGTGGATGGACACAGTCCTGATTAATATTAATGTTGCTTTTTATTTTTAATAATTTTTCTTTTTTTCCTGCTTCTTACTCATAAGGACAGGATTCAGGTATTACTCAATCTCTTCACAATTTACAAAAAGTCCTAAAACCCATCAAGAGTTCTAAAGATTATATATTCTTATCTCTCCCAGAATCTCCTTAAAATGTAATTGTACCTATATGCTTACTTCATATGAAACAAATTATGTAACACCATCAAAAATTATTTTATGAAATATTGCGTGTTTTTATTTTATATATTCTACCTTTTAGAATTATACTGTATTGAAATAAACATATTGCAACCTAGGTTATAAACACAAGATAGGGAGGTAGGTAAATAGATCTGTATGTATTTTTTATGAAATCATAGTCAAACTATTTAATATTTTCTATTTATTCAGTTTTTCCCCATTGAATAAAAAATTATCCTAGTTGTAATCCTTTATTATTTTAACCCATGATAACTATACTCTAAAATGTTCTTGAGTGGAAAAATATGTATTAATGCTTTAAAATATATTGGAGATCTCTTATTTTTCTTCCCCTTTTTGACACCTTCCCTCTGGGGTGATGGGGTCTAAGCAAGCTGAGGAAAGCATGTGTGCATGGGGCTGTCAGAATCCCCATGTTCTGCAAAGGTGTTGAAACCTACATAGAGTCAGGAGGACATCTTCACGGAGCATGGGGTGATAATGAAGATTGGAGATCAGTTACAGAAAAGAGCTGATAAAATTCTAAGTATTATAAAGAACAAATAAGCTGGATTCTCACTGTCAGAAAAGAGAGTGCAATTATGAAAAGGGAGAAAAGTAGTATGAACCCCCACAGTGGCAGATCATAATAAGAATCAGGATAAACTCATATTTACACACATATGAATGATAGAAATCAATATAGATCTAAATGTGTGTACATACATGCATATGCATGCACATATATTTCCAAGCTTTGTCCAAATCAAGTGTTTAGGGCAAGGATACCTAAAAGCAATGACCTCACCTAGCATAAAAGCTTGGTTTCTGAATAACATTCTTTGCTTAAACAAATGTTAGACAGCAGGGAAATACTAAAGAAAAATGGCACTACAGGAAAAAGACAGAGAAACTGGCTTGAATGAGCTCCCTTTAGTTAACCAAAATTAATTTTAACATCAAAACATATAATGATAATAATAAGATAAAATAGGAAACCATGAGACCACATACTTATGAATAAATAAATACACGAATAAATGGAAAAATTGGTTTAAACAAGATATTCAGTTTCCTCAAAAATTTAATAATTTTTACCACATTACAAAAATAGGAATATCAATATCAGGAAATTAACATGATACATTATTGCCATGTAATCATCAAACTCCATTCATTCATGTTTGTTCAATTATCCACAATTGTTTTATAACCACAAGTCCAATTCAAAATCAAGAATTGGATTTACTCTCCTCAATATGACTCCTTAGTCTCCTTAAGTCTGGAAAAGCTCTTCTTTCCTTTACTCTCTTGACTTGAATCCTTTTGTGGATTATTCACCAGAATGTTTTTTATTTGTTTGTTTGTTTTTTGGTACTGGGGATGGAACCCAGGGACACTTAACCACTGAGCCACATCCCCAGCACTTTTTATATTTTATTTAGAGGTAGGGTCTTGATAAATTGCATAGGGCCCACTAAATTGCTGAGGCTGGCTTTGAACTCACAATCTTCCTGCCTCAGCCTCCTGAGTTTCTGGGATTACATGCATGCACCATTGTGCACGGCCACCAAAATGTTTGTTTTCTTTTTTGTTGTTGTTGTTTTAGTAGCAGGGATTGAACTCGGGGTACTCGACCACTGAGCCACATGCTCAGCCCTATTTTTTGTGTCTTTTGTTTTAAAGACAGGGTCTCACTGAGTTGCTTGCGCCTTGTCATTGCTAAAGCTGGCTTTGAACTTGTGATTCTCCTATCTCAGCCTCCCAAAGTGCTGGGATTACAAGTGTGTGCCACTGCGCCTGGCCAAAATGTTTCTTGAGTGTCTGATGCTTCCTCATAATTAGATACAGGACGTTTATCTTGTGTAGCAACATCAGGAAAGATGCTGTGATATTGCATTTTGTCAGGTCCATAGATTTTAATTTTGTCCCATTAATGGTGATCTTCACTTTGTCACATGAATAAAGTGGTGTCTACAGTCCTCTCCACTTAAAATTTGTCTTCTTTCCCTCTGAAGTTCATCAGTTGTGCATTTTGACCTGTTTGCTGTTACATTTTCTGTGTGTGGAGGGGGGAGAATTGTGTGTGTATTTATTTATTTGTTTACTTTTGGACATTGTGTTCCATTAGCCCTAATAATTCTAAATATATTTCCAAGTATATTTCCTGAAGTAAGGGACCACAAAGCAATGTCACAATAAAAAAATTTAGTTTGCTACAATATTTTAATCCATATTTCATAATTCAATTTTGTCATCATTTATGACTATTTTTCTTTTGCATTGCATTTAGTTGCAATATTTCTTTAGTTTCCTTTAATTTGAAACAGTTTCTCATTCTTCATCTGTCTTTCTTGACCTTGTTTTTGTTTTTGTTTGTATGATTTTCTGTTGTTTTTTTATTTTTTTCAGTGCTGGGAATTGAGCCCAGGACTTTCTCCAATGAAGCACAACTGCTGAGCTACATCCTCAGCCCTTGACCTTGGTAATTTTGAAGAGTAAAGCCTGTTGTTTTGCAGAATGTTTCTCAATTTGAATTTATCTGAGGTTTATGCGGAATTAGATTCAGATTATGTACTTTGGATCAAAATTATGAAAGTGGTTATACAATATCTTTCCAGTGTATCATATTAAATAGCATGTACTTCTTTCAGTTAGATTCGACATTCTTCACATTAATAACTTAGTTGAGGTAGTGCACAATAAGTTTCTCTACACTGAATCAACTATTTTTCATTAATAAATACCCAGTGGGGAAATAATTTGATACTATATAAATGTCATGTTCAACATCAGACTTTTAACCTACTAGTTTTAGCATCCATTGATAATTTTTTGTCATATGGTCAACATGACCCATAAAATATTATTTCATTCATTTTATTACAAGCTATTATTATTACTTATTTCTGATGTTCCAGTAAATATTTCTTTAAACTGATTACTCTGTTCTTTCAAAATGTCTCCATTATCAGCCAGGCATTAGTGGCACATGCCTGTAATACCAGCGACATGGGAGGCTGAGGCAGGAAGAAGGCAAGTTCAAGGCCTGCCTGGGCAACTGAGCAAGACCTTGCCTCAAAAAATAAAAAGGGCTAAGAATGTAGCTTAGTGCTAGAGCACCACTGGGGGTTCAATCTCCAATAGCACACACACACACAAAATAACCCATTATCATTTAAATGTTTCTCTACTTTTTGCTAGGAGGTATTACAAACTCCTCTTTTACTTTCCCTACCACTACTCTGGGGCCAGCTACTTCTCTACAGAGACTTGGTTCCTTTTATTACAAAGTGATAATAAGAAATCACAATCTGGACTCAGATGGTTTTATTGCTATTTAGGTATTAAACTTTTTTAAAAGATCAATACCTATGAAAGGAAGGGGAAGGTATCAAATGTGGGGTAAAGGTCAAATTGCAATGCCTCAGACAGCAATGCCAGTCAACTAAGAGAGGACTTCTGAGGCAAACATAACTACCAGAGTTCCCACATCACAGCCATGATGACCAGGCCTTCTTTCATCCACTTCTACCAGTCACTGTTCACAGTCTTTTGGAAAAAGGCAGGAACTTCAAGCATGAGGATGTCTGCAGGTCACAGTCCCCGTATCTGGGCATCAACAGTTTTTTCAAAGGGGAATCTACATGGTATAACTGTGGTCTGTCATATCTCTTTCCCTATTCATAATTCCCTCTTCAAATTGTGAGACACCTGGATTTCATTAACCTCAATATGTTTTCATATTTGCTCAAGTCCAGACAGTAGAGAGAATAGTTTCACAATTGCTTATTCATATCATTGCAAATCAAAAACCTACTCACTAAAGTTCAATATTGTTTACAATTCCTTTGTATCTAAAAGTTTCCATTCAGTGAACTGTATTATTATCAATTGTAAAACTGAAGGAGCTTGACAAGTTCATACACCCATGTAACTCATACTCACAAGGACACAGAGAACATTTTCTTCATCCCCTGATTTTCCTCTGATCTCATTCCTGCAATCTGCAATGGATTTAGTGATTTTTTTCTTCAGTCATTTAGTATTTTTCCAAGATACAGTCCTTCAGTATAATACTGTGTTTCTGGCTTCCTTTGCTCAATGTTTTCTCCCTTCATTGGCATTAATCAAACTTTAATTCATCATTTTAATTCACTTCGGTATTTTGGTCATGCAAAATATTATTTTTGTATTATTTTTATCCTTAACTTATTAGAGTCTAGGTATAGGTGCTATTGTATGAAATGTAAGAAACTTATGGCTATATAGTTTAACACATCCCTGTATTTGTGCTCCTATTTTCGTACATATTACATTTGCATATTTTATAACCCCCTGAATAAAGTGTTATATTATTTTTGCAAGTAATAGATCTCTTTCAACATTTAATAGGACAAAATCATATCTTATTCAGTGTGAGATCCAGTACTAAGCAACTGTCATTACCCAGTCCCCATTTTTCTTGTGACAGAGAGAGAGAGAAAATAAAAGTAATGATATCTTGGAACAGACACAATAAATTTATGATTTCATTTCATTGGCCAAAGTGCATTCGTACGGTTAAGCTGTGTGGGGTGGGAAAATAAACTTGCCTGAAGAAGCTACTGCAAGTGTGATGGCCATATGTAGAGAAACATAATCTTCAGGAAGGAAGATAGAATAATTTTGAAAAGTAATGTGAGAAATCTAAAATGAGAAGTCATCTGGTAGTTTAGAATTTTGATCTTATTAAGATTTAGGTGTCTATTCAATATTCAAATATATATTCAATGCATTATTGCCTGGTTTTGTATTGTATAATTTGCTACAGCTCTTTTACATGATTATGTAGTGTTTGGTTCTATAATTTAGAGACAAGGCTTGCACCTTGCAGTCCAGCTAGCTTTCACATAACTGTCTACAGCAAACCCCAGTGAAGGAGTTTGGACTTTGTTAAAAGGAAACCATTTTGGTTTCCATATTATAAATAATACAAGTTTCAAATGACAAATATCAAATACATTTTTTAAATTAACACAATAAAGCCTTGTTAAGCCATGCTACTGTGCATCTTTATACACATACCAAAAGAGCTATACATTACAGATTGTACTTAAATGCTGAGTCTGGCTCCTTCCATTCATGTGTCACTGGTAAACCTATCCAGTCTTTGCCCCTCTTGAGGGTTCTCAGCCTCTTCCAAAAGTACATCCTAATCATCTAAGTGACTCGTGTAGCTAATCATTTCAGCCTCGTTCAGTCGAACACTTCTGTTCTTTCATTTCCATGATTCTATCTATCCAGCTTTCTCAATAACAAATAATTTCAGGTATTTTTCCTCTCACCTTAACCTTCTAGATGGTTAGTTCTTTGGGAGAAAATAAGGCCTAACACTTTCAATTTGTTTCATTATAAGTCTGTGTTTTTCAAATTCAGTTGAAGTTAAAGATCCCACTTTATGTTTTTAATTCTGGTTTTCCTTGTAGGTATTCTGAGCCTCCGTAACAAAGTTGCAAAAAACCAGTCATCATTTAGGTGGGGTGTTGTTTTGATTATTCAACTTGCCTGAAAGTAATTAGAAATACTATCACTTGTTTTATTGGCCTTCAACCATAGAGATGGATGGTAAATTAAAAATAAGTACTGTCCATATTTTAAATCATAAATATATTTCTTCCTAACTCTTATGAAGGTCTAGAAGTACATTTCTAGGATGAATAAAACATTGTTCTAGGTTTGTGAATTTCCATCCCTAGATCAAGCAGTCCCATTAGAAATCTGAATGTTTACAAATAGATTTTTTTCCACCAATTGTATTTATTACTCTTATTAGACTTTGGCATAATATCCTCAGCTCTCATGGGTAAATACTTTTAAAACAGCTTTATGAAGCCCACAATAATATGTGTTTTAAGAATGTATTCAAGGTTATGTCTTTTATTCTAATTTTGGATTCCTAAATAAATTCTTAAATGGGGAATATTTGTCAGAGAAAAATGCCAAGAGTTTCCTCTCATGAGAAACCTGTATATTTTCTGCTCAGGAGTAATAAAATGAACATATTTACTTTTACATTTAGCTCATGAGGAGCTCAGAGCCAAATTTTCAAATAAAACTTATCAATTACAAAAGCTGTTTTAATGACCTTGGTTTTCAAATTTCTATAGACAGGATTCATTTTGTATATAAAATTAAGCAAAAAGAGAAAAGAGGTGAAGTATCAATTAATCCATGAGTTGAGAACTCATTGCTGCCAGGAAATTCATTAGCTTTCATTTACATTTCCCCTTCTCTTCCCCAGCATCCCAGTCTTTCTCAACATCTATCCTGCAAGTCTTAATAGAAAGCTTGCTTCCTCTTCTACTTTTCAAATATAAGCTATAAACAAAATCTCCCTCAAGATTACCAATTTACCTTTGGTTTTCTCTACATTTTTGTTAGACCTTTTAAATTGTAATACTTATATCAATACTCATAGGGCTTTCATTTAAATCGAGAATAACATACAGGCAGACATGATCAGAAGTCACAGCTGCTCAGTTCAACACATTTTCCTAAGATGAGCGTCCCTGCATAACTGGAGCAAGACGCATAACTTCCCAGCATTTCAAAAACATGCATGTCCTGTTCCAATCCCTACCCCTCCAAGGGTAATCGTTATCTTAGCTTTTAATATTATAGACTTTTTCTGCTTCCTTTTAATGTTTTAGATTTTTTATTGAGACATAATATCTATATGTCTTTGCAGGTGCATTATGATCATTATGATAATTCAACACATTGTGTAATGGTCAAATCAGAGTGGTGAGCATTTCCAACTTGCTTTTCTACTGCATATATATGAAACAGAGTATGTGCTCTTGGTTCACTTTTCATTACTCCACATGCCAATGGTTATTTTGATTCATGATCATTTTTATTTCATTGGAGTCTTAATGAAACCATATTCTCTGTTCTATTATATATTTTCATTTTCTTCTGACCACCTTTATCTTTCTTTCCCAACTACCATTTTATTCTTACTTTCCTCATTGTCAAATTCCTCATTTTGAAGGAAGAGAATTTCTCATTGCGCATTTGCCATTTGGCCATCTGAAAACTATTTTCTCTCACCAGTCTCCAATTCTTCAGAAAATCTTTTTGCTAAATTCACTTAGACTTCTCATTTGCTCAATCAAAAGATCATATTTTTTTTCTCTGTGGTATTTGACACTATAGAACTTCCTCTACTTCCTTAAAACTCCAGCTGAATGAAAGCCCTGTCTCCTCATTTTCCCTGATTATTCATTTTCTTTGTATAGTTATAAGTTGGGATTGCAAAGTGTTTCCTTTTTTGCTCTTTTACTGCTTGCTCTATTATAGCCTCTCTATTATAATCTCATCCATGCTACTGCTTTGTGCTGCAGATACCTCATTTTACGTGTAGCAAAGCTGCAAATTTTCATCCTCACACAACTCAGATATGTAAAGACTTTTAATTTGATACTAGTATACACCTCCTTTATTTTGATACTAATTTGGTCTTTCTCATAAACCCCAACCAACTGATCAAGAAAAAAATATAAATAACATTGAAATTCTCTTTCTTACCTTAAAATTATAACTTGGTATATAATGGAGGTATAAACTCCATTGGAGTTTTAGCTGAGAGTATGGAGGCCCCTGATCTATCACTGCCTTAATTATGCACTAGTTAGTAACTTCTGTTTTCTATGTCAGAGTCCTCTTGTTCACCTGTTTGTGGACTTCCCTGATAGCATACAGGGAAACCACTTGCAGTTGAGGACATCATGGATCATTCTGTCAGCTAAGTCAGTGCTTCTGTTCCTTGGCTGCCATTAGTGCAGGGTGACCCTTTAATATCTGCCATACTTTCAGCTTAATCCTCTGGTCTGACTGCTCTGCCTGTTCACCTCATTGTATTTTATCCTATCACCCTTGAATGCCTTGGGAGACTATTAACCTCTAATCATAGTTTTCTTTTTAGGAGGAAGGCTTAGAAGCAACAACTTGACTTTCTTATGATTGTGCTTCTCTGCCCTATTAATTTGGGCTGAGCAGACTTGTGTTGGTATGATGTCTCCTAAACAGTGGACTCCTCTTCTCTCAGAGCCAAACAGGAAATGGGGACAAGGTGCTCCCTCTATACGCGGTACTGTCTATAATATTTCTAAGAGTCCCCTGGCTAAAGCCTGTAGAGGAGAACCTAGTCCACATATATAGAGTGAAATAAAAGAAGGAAAAAAGAAACACAGCTTTTTCTTCATTTCCTTGAATTCATGTCCTTCTACCTTACTCCAGCATACTGGATAAGACTGAAAACTGGGCTGGGGTATCATCTCCACACTCAGGAAATTTTGGGACTCAAACTTCTTAACGTTTCCATAATGACTGATGATAATATGTAGTGTTTCACATGTTTATTAGCCATTGCAATATTTTTTTGGTGAAGTGTCTCCAGATATTTTGTCTATTTTTAAATTGGTGTATTTTTATTATTGAAGTTTTATCATTAGTATTAATTATGGACATTATAATTGAATATATGAATGGGATAAAATGTGATGTTTTAATATACATATGCAATGTGGCATGATTAAATCAGGCTAATTAGTATTACCATCACCTTATTTTCCTTTTTATGATTAGGCATTTGAAATTTACTTTCTTGATTATTTTGAAATATATAATAAATTATTCTTGACTATAGGCCCCATGTTGTGCAATAGATCTCAAAACCGATTCCTCCTGTGTATTTGAAACTTTGTGTCCTGTAATAACAACTTCCCATTTCCTCCCTCCTAACACCCATAGCTTCTGGTAACCATCCTTCTACTGTTTACTCCTGTGAGTTCAAACTTACTAGATTCAACACATAAGTGAGATCATGAAGTATTTGTGCCTAGCTTGATGGTTCTTTATGTTTTAATGTAAGTGTATGTCTTTAATATGTTCATATACTTACTACATATCATATAATCATATATTTAATATAATTAATATATATCAAACTTAATTTTCAAGTGTCTTTTCCCAGTGTGGTTTATTTCATTCTCCTACTATTATCTTCAAAATAATAGACTTTTTAATTTATAAAATCCACTTAGAATACTAAGTATTTTTTTTTTTTTTGGTACTGGAGATTGAACTCAGGGGCACTCAACCACTGAGCCACATCCCCAGCCCTATTTTGTGTTTTATGTAGAGACAGGGTCTCATTGAGTTGCTTAGCGCCTCGCCCTTGCTGAGGCTTGCTTTGAACTCAGGATTCTCCTGTCTCAGCCTCCCTAAGTGCTGGGATTACAGGCTTGAGCCACCACACCCAGCTAATACTAAGTATTCTTATAAAATGTGTTGAAAAAGTTTATTATTATTATCATCATCATCTCATTAAAGGAAGCACAAATTTTCTTTAGAAGATATTAACATTTTTCTTGCTTGCAAAGTTCAACATTAAATTTATGTGGAATTTGTCATAGGCATATAAAACACATTTTTTCCCCTTTAGGAAACAAGAAGTTACAATGGTTAAATGGATGGGATTGAGAGTAGACAGTCCCGGATCCATAGTCCAATCTAGTACCGTCTGTGTCACCTTTGACAAATTAACATCAGTGTCAGTTTTTTAATCTAGGACACCTTAAGTGGTATCTGATGTTGCCAATTTCTATGTTTGGATGTGGTTTGAGTGTGTCACCCAAAGGTTAATGTGCTGGAAGACTGGTTACCAATGTGATGATATAAAATGTGGGAGAATCTTTAAGAGGTGGGGCCTGGTAGGAGGTAATTAGGTCATAGAAGATGCTGTCTTCAGAAGAAATCAATAGGGTTCTTGTGGGACCCCAGTTAGTTCTCATGAGAGTGGGTTGTTCTAAAGAGCAAGACTAATCCTTACTCACTCACATACCCTCTTACCATTGTAATGCCATCTGGCATGAATCTATCACTAAAGCCAAGCTAATGTCAATGCCATGCTCTTGAATCTATCAAACTGTGAGCTTAATCAACCTTTTTTTTTGGGGGGGGGGGGTATCCGAGATTGAATCCAGGGGCACTTAACCTCTGAGCCACATCCCCAGCCCATTTTTTATTTTTCAATTTGAGACAAGGTCTCACTAAGTTGCTTAGGCCCTTGCTAAGTTGTTTAGGCTGGTTTTGAACTTGTGATCCTCTTGTCTAAGCCTCCTAAACCTCTGGGATTATAGGAGTGCACCACTAACCTCTTTTCCTTATATATACCCAGCTTCAGGCATTTCATAATAGTAACAGATAACAGACATAAGAAGGTACTTGATAAATGGCAATTATTATTATTAATTTTAATTTTTTAAAGAATTTTCTAGATAGAGCATAATATATAGCAGTCTGGTATATAATTTTTTTCAGAATTGAACTTAGAGTACATGGAACATTAATAAATGTCATGCCCATCGGTCAAGTTAATATATGACTTTTGTCAGGTGTGTTTTTGATCAAATGTAGGTAGCAAATTATTTTTGAAAGCCTGAAAATGTTTTATATTTCTGATGGACTGATCATTTTATATACCATATTTTACATTAAAAATAAAGATCTTGGTGTACCTAAATCAGTATTTATCTACATAGTTTGAATTTTTATGTGTCTGCTTTTCTGAAAGTCCTAACATTATTCAGCTACCAGAAACTAGTTACTTTTTCCACATCTACAAGCTCAGAGAAACATTCCACAATGAAAACCTGTAGTCTATGAAGAATCTGCTGTGGAAATCAGAGAAGCAAAACACAATTTTAAAACAATGACTTTTTTTCATACTATTGAAACAGTAAAGGAAACTTATTACAAGTCCCTTTAGCAGGTTAACAACTTGTCCAAAGTCACATTGATTTGATTTGGGGATGGATGTGTGAGCAGAAGCCTGTCCTGTTTACTACCAGGTAAGAAAAATTTCCTTCACTGGCAACAACGCTTCTGCTAGGAACTCAAGGTGATTGTTATTTTCTTAACAAAGCAAGTGTCACAAAACTATGTGGCTTTGTATGTCCTAGCCCTGATCCTTTTTTGGTTATATTAACATACTTAAATACTTAAAACTATATATATATGGTTCTTAACAAGTTGGTACATACATTTAGAGTGAGTTTGAGAAGACCATTTATCTTGAGAAATTAAAACATTTAAATAGTTTTTGTTGCTGTTAAATACGAGTTTTCTCACAAAATTGTAAGCAATAGAATAAATGAAAATATTAAATCCTTCTGACAGCCATTTTGTTAATTTTTTAAAGTACACACATTTATTCAACTAAATCTCATATTTGTGTCACATCTACTTGATGGCTCCATGTCAGTCTCTATTCTACAGATACTATTACTTGAAATATTTTTAGGATGATTTTTCTTCTGACTTGGTATTTCTGCAAGTACTCATTTACTCTTTTGAAAGACATAGAAGCAGTTAAATCTTTGCTATCTGAACAAGCATTAGAAGTGAAAATGGTTATTAAGGTATGGCTTATTGGCTTATTTATTTTGAGAAATAATGCAGAAAAAGGTAAAAATATCGGGCAAATTATTCAAAGATCTGTTAAAATCACTGGCAGTATCATGATTTGATAATACTTAAAAATAAATGTTTAATTTTAGCAATAGTATGAAACATATGACAGAGGTTCTGTGATATTAATACATTAGTTAGGAAACATAATAGATGATCTTGATGTAATGGCATGCTGGAATGCGGAATCAAACTCTTCTCCAATTTTTCAGTTGGGTGGAGCTCTTAATACTCTGTCATAGTGACTGAATTTTATATATGATTAACTTGACCAGTTTGATCCATGTTTTATTGACTCTGTGCTAATTTGTCTTTAAAATTCTTCAGTATAAATAAGATGACTTATGTATGTGGAAATTAATTTTAATCTTAAATCAAAGGAATGTTTGTTAGTATTTGCAGTATATTTCAGAAATAGTTATTTGCACTTCAACTATAGTCACCTAAGTCTACAGTCATAAGACATGTGAGAGATGTTTTTTTTTAATTAGTAGAAGTGTTAAAATAGGTAGTTGGGTACAAAGACTTGGGTTCTCTCTCTCTTGCATGAACAGGCATATCATACTGAGTACACACTGCAGCTTAGTCCTGAGGAATAACATGTAAATTATGCAGCCCACTGATCTTATGTCCTTCTCATTCCAGGGAGGGCATTTTCTCCAGGACATATTATAAGACTGGTTCTTCTTGCAGCTGCCACATATTGTTAAGGTAGCCCAAATTTTCATTGACATTTCTGGTTGGAGTACCTGAAAGCAGAGGGGCACATCTCCAGCTACAATAGAAGCTGGCATAACCATTTTTGTGGCTGTTTGCTAACAAATCTGCATGTTTGACAGAATCTGCTCTAAGGTTAACTTCCATAGATATACCACATTTTAGGGAGGTCTTACAGGAGGAAAGTGTGTCTACTACTTATTACTCTATTCCTGAATATTCAGTGGAGCTACCTGTATTGACAAATGAAGACATTTACTGAAAGGCAGGATGGCTTACATCTGTTCACTCAAGTCCAAATGACCAAAGTACTTGGATTTTATTCTGGAATTATTTGAGATATACACAATTTATTAATGTGTGAGTGATCATCCTTAGACATTTAGCTTCTTCTCTATATCTAATTTTATCCACAAAGAGTCACCAAAAATCCCTGACTCAATTTCAGATTTTGTAAAAAATCGCTGAACTAGTGAATAGCTGTAAGATGATAACAAATGTTTAGGTATAAAATATTCTATAAATTTGAGTTTGCATGATTATCAACCATCGATAAACCATACAAATAACATTTCTTCTCTTTTACTCAGATCCCTTTATATCCTGGAAACATATCTGGCTGATAATAATAAACACTTGGAAAGTAGGTATTGTTATCCTCCCTCACTTCTTGTACATTCCATAAGAAGCATTTATTAAATATTCAGTGGACCTGGCATAAATCTTCACTATAAAATATTGCAGAAAGTAATAAATCTGTCCCCTTTTTGAGGTTCTTTTATAAGAAATTAGAGGCTGGGTCTGTCAAAATTAAGAAATAAAATATTTGGCAGAGAACATAAATATTGTTGTCTAGATATACGCATGCAAAAAATCCAAAAAGCTAAATTATAGGGCACGTTTTTAGTGCAGTGAACAATTACAAAGAGTTGAATAATTAGGAATGTAGGAAAATTTGTTTGGAAAAGTAGGTCAATGTTTTGGTAGGATCAATAAAATGTGGTCTCATTTATAAGAGGAAGGTCCATGTTTTCCTTAAAATTTTTATTTAGCTTCTGATGTCAAATAAACAAACAAAACTCTCATAATTTTTTTAAAAAAGGACTCAATTCTAAATACTTTTTCAAACTTCAAAATTTAAATGTTTCAGTACCTCAATATAATATAAGTAGAAACACACAAGACTTGAGACTTGGTATGTAATGTATAATTACTGGGAATGTTAGTATTTAGGACATGGTCTTCTTTGCCTGGGACCCAAACAAGGTCCTCACTTTTTAGACATTTTGAACTCTTGATTTTGAGATCCTTGAGAAAAATGTTAGAACCCTTCTTATCCCTTGATTCATGTATTCCCAGCTTTGCTACTCTGATATTCTGGATGTTGCATTCACTTTCCATTTGTTTTTGCCCACTGTTTTTCACTACTCGGTGTAGAGATTCTTCTCACTACTTCACCTTGCTTCCTATTTGTTTGCTCCTTCCTATCCATGTGGGTGAATGTTTTCCATGATATTATATCATGGTGTTGGTTTCTATGTGTTCCAACCCTCCATCACTGATCTCTCAAGACATTAGCACAACACCTGAATGTTTTGTTTTCTTTTTAAGAAATGAAGACATTTTCCTCAGTAGCTTGCAGAAAGCATTGTTTCAGTTTCACTGCTCAAATTATATTGGATTGTTAATACAAATGGTAGTTAATTTAATGAAATTTATATGTATACATATATATATATATATATATGCACTGAAATTGCTTGCTCTTTTATCTTCTTGATTTTATTTCATTTTATTTTATTTTTTGGTACCAGGGACTGAACTCAGGGGTACTAGACCACTGAGCCACATCCCCAGCCTTATTTTGTGTTATATTTAGAGACAGGGTCTCAGAGAGTTGCTTAGTGCCTCACCATTGCTGAGGCTGGCTTTGAACTCGCGATTCTCCTGTCTCAACCTCCCAAAGTGCTGGGATTACAGGCGTGCGCCACCACGCCCAGCTTATCTTCTTGATTTTAAATAATAGTTCTCTTATTCTGAGAACACAGATCCCCACAAGAGCTAATCAATTGATTCCAATTACAGTCTCATTCTGTATCCACAGTGACTCCATCTAGATCTATGTCCTTCTAATGAGAGGAGCTCACTCTGTCAAAACAAATTTCTATGGTTTGAGACTCAACACCATAGTTAAGATATGATTGGTATAGTCAGTAAAAACTGGGTAAATTATTTCATCTCTCACAGTTTTAATTGTTTCTGTTGAAATCTATAGAATCTGCTTCATAGAGTTATGGGGAATTTTAAAATGCATGAAAAATATGTGTACTACACAGCCTTACACTAAGCAAGCACTTATTACATATTAACTATCATTCTGGCAGTTTTCCCTGCAGGCACTCTACTATACTGGTTGGCAATCTGTCTTTCATTCAACTGCTCCCGATTCCCAACCATTTTGCAGATATGTCTGTGCATATTTGGTCCCCAGCTGAAACAAAGCTTCTTTCTTTATGATTTGTAGGCCTCAGTAAGAACAGACAACTTCTTAGAAGAAAATAAAAATAAAATACTTTCTAGTACCATACATATAAAAAATTCCACATGGCTTACAATGTATAAATGGAACAAATATCGTGACTGAATTAAGAGAAAATTTAGGGCATTATCTGTAGAATCTTGTGCTTGGGAGTCTTAGGAAAGAAATAACTTGGAGATCATAGAGAAAAAAAATTGACATTTGGCTATTCATACACACAGAGCAAAATAAATGGAAGAAGAGTGCATGGCAGAGTAAGAGCAAGGGTCAGAAGAAGGCATGGGGTAGAGGTGAGTCTGCATAATGATATTCAGCACAAAGTAAAAGGCAGACAACAGAAAGGGGGAAACTGCCAGTGAGCACTACTCTCAGCCATTACATAAAACAATTTTTCTATGTAATAACAAAAAATCAGTCAATATCATAAATATAAAACTACTTGCCCATCAACAGGGTTAATTTTAGAATTAAAATGGCAGGTAATATATTGGAGTGCTTAGCTGCCATTTAAAAGAAGGACACACAGACTCAACATTTTTGATTGGGTATGTGTTTGTGTGTAGGTATGTACATACAGTGGCTATGTCCATTTATCTTCCTACAAACAGCGTAAGTATAAAATGGTTCACTTTCCTCCACATACTTACCAACAATTATTGTACTAACAAGCCTTTTACACTTTGGTTACATTTATTTCTAAGTAAAACAGGCTATTGTTAATGTATAGAAAATCTGCTGGTTTTTTATGTTGATTGTTATTCTGCAAAGTTACTGAAATTGTTCTAACAATTTTCAGTAGAATCTACAGCTTTCCATAATAAGATCATGTCATCTGCCAATAGAGATAGTTTTATTTCTCCCTTTCCAATTTGGATGCCATTCCTTTCTTTTTCTTCTCTAATTCATCTGGCTAGCACTTCAGCACTGTGTTGGAGATACATCTACAGCAAATTTAACAGTGCCCTGAATTTTCTAATTACTATCGGTCAGGTAATTCACAAGATTTCATCTGAGAAAACCAAAGGAATTTGCAAGAAAAAGCTATTTTATATACTTGTGCATAGTTGCTAGAAAATAAGTCTATATACCAAATATGTATGAGAAGAGAAACACAAATGAATTGGTGTTTTAAATATAACTGAGAGAACAAACTATCCTAGAGTATTAAAAATAACTTTATAGAGGTATTTATTTATAGGGTATTTAGGGATAGCTCATTGTGAAAAAAAAATCACAGGAGGAAGTCATCATGGCTGGAGGAAGGGAACAGAAAGAAACATGGGCTGGGCTGAGCACTGCAAGGGGCTGAGGGGTCCTTGTGAAGGCCACACCCACAGGACCCTTGGGCGGATAGAAAGTCTGTCTGGGATTGAGGCTTACTCAGAGCATCAGAAAACTCTATGTCCCTTTCTCCCTACTGCAGCCAATCTAACACGAGAATAGTAGTGCAATATATCTGAGAAAAGCTAGAGATTGTCTTTCTGGAGTGGGACAAGGGCAGGCTCTAATCAAAGAAGAGTAGTTATTGAAAAAAATGACTTCTGGCAAACCATTCTTCACTCTGTGAATGAAGTTCTACCTGAGGAATGTGAAACCTGTGGTTCCCTGAAAGTAAACAGTGACAACAAGCCTTAACCCCGTCCTACGTTTGACTTGGTTAAAGTAAAGCCCATATTAAATTCCTAGGAGAGATGCAGGGTTCATCACCAGGCATAAAACATATGGGCTTTGTAAAACCAACCCACATTTCCATGACAGATGAATGGATCAACAAAATGTGCAATGGGATATCATTTAACAATTTAAACAGGAAGAAAATTCTGATACATGTTACATCAAGGATGAACCTTGAAAACCAGCTAAGTGAAACAGGCACTAAAGTACAAATGGTTCACTCTATTTATATAAGGTACCTAGACCAGACAAATTAATAGAAACAGAGAGTAGTGTACAATTTACCAGGGAATGGGGAAGGAGGACGAAGGGAGTTACTATTTAACAGGTGCAGAGTTTCAGATTAAGCTGATAAAAAAATGTTCTAGAGGTGGATGTTGGTAATGGTTGTACAATTTGAATATGCTTATCATTCCTGAACTGTGTATTTTGAAAAGGATGAAAATGGAAAATTTTATGTTACGTGTATTTTACCACAATAAAAAATATACTTGCCTTGGTACTTAATGTACTGCACAAGAGGTTGTGTTTTCAGGAAGAAAATGCATATGAAAATATAATAAACACATTCAAAAGATACGAAACTGTGATCCTAACCAAGCTCATACAGGAAACATATTTGGGTGCTATTAGGCTATGAATTTGAACTAATTATAATTCATATGTAAAAGGTTCTAATGAATGAGATAGAAAACATGATAAGTTATTTCAATAGAAAAAACAAGTCTTCAAATAAAGAATCTAAAAATGCTAAGAAATAAAGTGACAAATAAGAAGATTATCTTTGAGGGCACATGAGCAGATTCAACACAGGCAAAGAATCAAAGAACTGGAAGAAAAGGCAACAGCAATTATCCAGCAGAGACATACTAGAAAAGGAAAATGACAAATAAATAAT
Source organism: Geosciurus inauris (assembly GCA_004024805.1). Taxonomy (NCBI): domain Eukaryota; kingdom Metazoa; phylum Chordata; class Mammalia; order Rodentia; family Sciuridae; genus Geosciurus; species Geosciurus inauris. The sequence continues at coordinate 33,768 of PVHX01011897.1, forward strand.
AAACAAACGTAAGAACAGAATATGCAAGAGCAATAAGACAATGTCAATCAGTCTAACCTATGCATAATTGGAATCTCTGAAATGAGAGTGGGTCGCAAAAAGTATTTAAATTAATTAACAATGGCAGAGAAATTTCCACAATGATAGACACCATACCTCATATTCAAGAAGTTCAGTGAATGCTTTCTGTAAACCTACTATTTTCTCATAACATTATCATTCTCTCTCAAATTCAGCTATGCTGCAACTCTACCCAGCACTTTAAATATAGTTGCCACTTGGCCATACATAGCTTATACGTGTAAGACCATACTAATAAGACCACTAACCATGCCTCTGTGTCTATTCTTTTTGTGCCTACAGTTGAAATTTTTATTATAATATCATCATATTTCACAGTGACACTGTGTGCAATACCAAAATGCAAACTAGTTACTCAAACCTTAAATTCCAGTAGTGGAAGTCTACTGATATATGGAGAAATTTTAAAAAGACAGAGATATATTACTGAACAAAATTAGATCAATAAAAGTTTAAGTTAAAGTGATTTATTTGTTCTTAGAGAAGCTTACATGTTCAAGAGGAGGAGACAAAGAATAAAGGAAAATGCTTGCTTTATGATTAGTCTAATAAAAAGTAAATCCTTACAATAAAAGGTAGAAAAGTGTTTATTTGCCCAAATATATTTACCTTGAAAAAAGTACACACTATAAGAGTTGCAAAATATTTCAAACTATTATTAAAATTTGGGGTAAATCTGATTTTTGCAGATGTTTATAAGGTAGATTGATTAACCTTTGTAAATATACTTCTCTCTGCAGAGAGGGGAATATGTTAGATTCATCTATTCAACATTTACTTAATGATTTTTCAAGGTTTTATAAGCCCTGTGATTGCAAAGTAACTTAGTGTTTACTTTATGTAAAATTTTACAAATTATGCATTCCAAATTTTCCAAGAAATGCATCAGAGACAGAAGAACATTTCTTGTGGTTTGGGAGAACAGTGATTAAAATTTATGCCCTTGCTATAATTTGGATCTGAAATGTCCCCCGAAGGCCCATGTGTTAAAAGCTTGGTCCTTGAACCTTAACATTATTACAAGCAGCTTCTGTTTTTATAAATGGAATATCTACAAAATAGGACCTAGTTAGAGGAATTAGGTCCTTGAGGGTATGACCTTGAAGGAGATATGGGGACCCCCGTTACTCCTTTCTCTGTTTCCTGGCTTCCATGAAGTGTGCAGGTTGCTTCTGCCATGATAAGCTACCTTGCATAGGCTGGAAGGCAAGGTGGGCCAAGCAACCATGGACTGAAACTATGAGCCAAAAGAAACATTTCCTCTTTATAAGTTGATTATCTCAGGGACTTTTGTCACAATGATAGAAAGCTAAGACAGCCTTATTGTTATCAGTATTTATAAAATTCATCCAATTTTCCTGGTTTTGAGAGATCTGTAGTTTTAGTAGTTTTAGAACAAAAATAATAAAAGCTATATTAGAAAAATCATCAGTATCTTTAATGCCATACACATAATAGGTGCTTAATAAAATGTGCAGAGAGAAGGAAAGTAGAGATGAGGAAATAGTGAGAAGGAGAGAAGAAGAAAGGAGGAGATCACCTCTTTAGCTTCATTGTTCAACCTGAGTGACTCCTTATTTCAGATGGAGAGATAAATCATATGTCTAAATTAAAAAAATGATATTCTGGATTTCTCTTGCAAATTTGCAAGTCAGGATTCATTCATTTATTTAATACATTATTTGCCCGGATTCTTTTTGTTAGGCTCTGTGGTTGGCAATGGGATGCAAAGATCTATTCATATACCCAGTTTTAAGCAGCTTCTGTTTTTATAAGAAATTCACATAGAAATAAATCAGTATGATACAATGAAGGAAAAAAATGAGAATTGTGCTCAGAATGTGATGTAATTACTTTAGTTCATTTATTGAAGAAAGGCTAAAAACATGGATATTAGTTTACTGCTTTAAAAAACAAAACAAAACAAAACAGAACAACAGGAAAGGCAGGCAGGCAGAAGTATTCCAATATTGAAAGACAAGAAGCAAGACCATTAGAGGAGCTGAAATTAGTTTGATGGAGCTGGAGGACCATCTGTGAAGGAATCTTTCTGGTGGTAGACTGAATTTATAAGCAAGAACAGAGTAGGAGACTACTGAAATCCCCAAGTCAGGAAGGTGGACCATAACAAGAGGGTTAGAAAGGAGAGGGGAGATTATAGATATTTGCAAGGAAAAATAATCAGTAACATATGTTTTAAGAAAGAAAAAAATATTGCCATATTAATATTTAAAATAAGCAATATATTTATATGATAAGCAAAATGGAAAGAGTAATACACCTGGGACAAACAATGAAAACAGTGTTCTATCTGTAGCACTAGAAGTTTTCTTATGTAGACCATCCAGGAGAAGATGCTGTGGTTATCAGCTAGACACATTGCTCTGAAGATCAGAGGAGAAATGAATAGGACATGAATATGGGAAGGGAAATCTTCCCAGCAAGTGTGCAGAGTTTCTTTACCTTTTCTCCCACTCTTGTGGGGATAACTAAAAATAAATTTATGCATGTGCGGAAAAAGTCTGATTCTTTTTTAATAGAGAAAATGTAAATTGTGTAACACAAAGCTTAAGGCACATCAATTTTAAACTATACTTATAATATTTTTGAATCACATAGAGCTAGATTATAAAGATCAAACTTAAACCAAAGTGTTACCTTTGAAGTATAAAGCAATAATTTCTTACTAATAAGAATTGGTTTCTTAGCAAGAAGTGTCTCTATAAGATACAGAGACTATTCAGTCTGTTAGTTTACATTAGGAATAATTTCCTGCCAAAATGTCACCGGGTACATACTGGGGTATAGCTAAAATGAACATGTGTTGCTTAGCTTTTTGTAAAACGTCTTGTGGATTCCTTACAAGGTTAATTTAAAAACTGACATCAATTAAATTATTGATACAAAATCATTTTTAATAATTACATAGGCTCCAAGGAACATCTAACCAATGGTCACCTTGTGTGTATATGCTTGAGTTTGGAACTGTCAAGTACATTGTACAAAGGAACAGGATAAGAAGCAGTTCTTGCTCTTGCAAATCTGACATCTATTTGGGGACAGAAGAGTGATGTCTTGAATCAATAATTAATGATATAAAAATAAAACAACAACATATTTTATAACATTGGCTTATAAAGGTATTTTATACTTAATGAGTAGTAGAGTTCTTAAGTATAAAATGAGACATAACTAAGAGAACCTGAACTCTGCTATGTGCAAAGTGCTGTTCAGAGCCCAAAAATGTAGCAATGAGTAAGATCAATATGTCTCTGTCCCCCAGAATCTTGTATTTTAAAACATCTGTTTACATATTTTTTATTTGTTATTGGGATAAGTTCTCTGAAGAAGGAGTGCAAGCTATCTCTAGAAGAACAAATTTAACTTATTTACTGCAGGGAAGGAGAAAAGGTTAGAGTAGTATTTCTGGGCTTTATGACTTACTTTGGGGAAAAGGAACTTTAGTTGCTGTGGCCCACTCTGGGAAGAAAGAAGATTTGGAGAAAAAAGTTCAGAAGGAAATTGCTTCTGAGATCCTTTCAATTTCTTTTGGTTCAAAGTATTCCACATATCAAGGCACCATAATCTGGGGAATCATGTTCTGTGTCTGGACAGCAAACAAGCTGTAACTGTCAGACCAGCACATAGGTGCCAAGGCTGGTTTTCTCTTTCTTGAGGAGAAAACCAAATTTCATTAGATTTTGGTGATTTCAGTTACTGGTAGTTCAAAAGAACCTATTCAGGCAGTTAAACATGAAGTGCAAGTGTGAGGTTTAGATTAAGGAAAGGCCTGAGAGTCTGGTATAAATTTAGGACTTACTATATACACATGATGTAAGATCTCTGAGGAAGAAGCTTTACAGCGAGGCTAATCCAATATTTCAAAAATATTAGAGACTGGATAAGGAAGGTAAGGCAGGAAAGGGGTGGAAAATTTGCAGGCAGAGAAATTGGAGTAAAATGAAAAGATGATCATCGTGAAAATTATGACTCTGAAAGAATGGCCAATGCTGTTAAATGCTTTTGAAAGGTCAGCTAAGAAAAAGACTAAAATATTATTCATTGCATTAGGGCCTTTGATGTCAGAGCTGACATTAGCCAGATGAGATATGTAAAATGATAGATTAAAAGAGATAGCAGTGGGATGGCTGAAGAGGGAGTCAGGGAAGTGCATTGATTATAGAAAGGTGACAAGATGAGTTGAAGGGGAAGGAGAGATTTGAGGATTGTAAAGTGCCAAAGGGAGACATCTACGAATAAAAGAGCTGAAACCAATAGATTTTGTTAAATTAATTGGAAAATACAGAGGAAGGAGATCTAGATGAACTCTTATTGTAGGAGGATGACGGAAAGGGAGTCCAGATGTGGACACAGATGTTGTTGTCCCAGGATATGGAAGGACTTCCATTCCAGTCTGATCACTCTAGTTCCTCTATAAAATAGGAAGAGAAGGAAAAGGTGAGGAAGTGTTCAGAAGTTTGGGAAGATTAAAATGCAATGATTTTACTTGCTTTATATTGTGATTTCAAACTGAAAAAGAGCAAGTTCCATCTTGAAGATTATTATTCTCCACCTCTTTCATTATGTTTTCTTAATGGGAACATTATTAAAATGTAGGTTAAGAAAATTTTGTGGCTCTTGGAAGATATAACAATAAATCTATCTATTTAAAATATAAGGTTAAAACCACATGGTGTTTTAGACTGCACTTAATTCATACAAAAGAATTCCTAAATCAAAGATAGTTTTGTTCTTTTCTTGCATAATTTATTTTCCAAACTAGTAAGAAGAGGGGAAAATGCTTTAATGAAAAATTGATACACTGTTCAAAAATCAATTTTGTTCCAGGTAATTTATTTTGATCTATAAAATATGTAAGATTACTTATTTTTCCCTTCTTTTACCAGTAAAATAACTAGTCAATATTCCCATGCTTTGAAATTGCATAATCCATGTTTCTCCTTACTAAATTAAATAACACCTTTATTTTATGTTACATTCCATTGTAAGCATGGCTCCATTTCTTAATGTCATTCTGTTTTATTGACATGACTGTTTCTGCAATGTTACATTACAAGTAAGTGCAGGGTTCATTGTATGTAGATTCCATAAACATGTCAGTGTTAATATACTCAGCACTCTGTTAATAAGTTTTTAAGAATATGAACAGCAATTCTTTGCACTTTATATATTTAGCTGTTTGTATTTAATTCCATTAGGAACTTTGTAAACAGGCCTTAGGACTTTGTAAATGGCCTTAGGATATAGTATTACTACTGCAAATCAGCACACAAAGTGGATTTACTTTAGCCTTTGTGTCTCTAAAGCATTAAGTAAAAAGAGTATGTTAGGATTTCTAACCTCTTTTGAGATGAAATATTAGAAAGTGTCATAGGACTAGAATTTTTCCACTTTGCCTAACTATCATATATTTTTCCATCCTTATGGAAAATGCCTCAGACCCTCTTCTATTCCACATGGATCAATCAGGATAGAGTATATGTTCACTTCAGAAGAAATCTGTACTCAGATGTTGAGAAAACTTCAGAAAATCCAGGGATTTTGTGTCTCTGTATGTGAAACTTTAATAGCCTATTCTTATTCTCTTCAAATGCAATTAAAAAACCATAGCTCAATGTAGGGTTTTTGATCTTTTTTTATTAATTTTGCCTCATTTCTATAGAAATATGTTTTCACCATATGTGAAAATTTAATTTTGAAGGTTAACTAAGTGAATAAATTAACACTAAGACTAAATTCTCCCTTCAACGATCCGTTCTTAAATATAGTTTCAAATAGGCCCCTGCATCACTGGCTTGAGGCCCCTCAGGGCACTGTTCTTCTCCAGGCAAATATCATTCACCAGCTAGTTCAACGCTCTAGGCAACCGAATGCTTCCAGCTGTTCTTTCTTCCCACCAGGAACTTTTTCTATCCCCATTCACCTCCAGCTTTCACCTCCTCTAACTGCCAGCTCCTGTCCCTATCTTTTGTGTGCAAGCTTCTCTGTGATAACTTTAACAATCAGAGAGCTAGGCTAGAAATTCCTGTTCTATTTCTTCTAGGTAAATATTTAGTGAACTATCCAATAAGTATCCTCAATGTTGTTTGATTGGTTTTGTTTTTCTTAAGTTAGTGACAGATAATTTATGTTGCTTATAACAAAAGAACCATAACCATTACTGAAATCAATTTGTAACACTTAGAATATGAAAATACAAAGCTTCATTAGTTGCTCAGTGTATAAAGAAATGAAATTATTTTGCTGAAAATGATGACATTCTCAGAATAATTAGATTCAAGCCAGAAATACTGCTGGGATACCTGCTAAATTAACTGACAAATCAGAGGGTAAATAAGCCACAGTAGGACTATTTACTTCCTTCTGCTTTCTGTCTGCCTTTTGAAAATTATTTTCTAATTCTATTGGTTAGACTATTCCAGCATGATCCCACACTAATATGCCCTCATAGTTTTTTCTACAGTTGTAATTTTCTCTTTTTCTTTCTTTCACTTGCATTTATCTTAATTAAAATTACTTCTCAATATCAGCCTTTTTCATTAGAAATTCTTCAAGGGCTGAGACCTTCTTTTTATTATTCCAGTATTCCCAGTACTTAACAGAATCCCTGGGAACATAGGTAACCCTCAAGATAATTACATTAAAGTGAATAAATAAAGAAATGTATGGGTTATTTAAAGAAGATTACATCAAGTTTCTTACAATAGAGAATACTGGTTTCTTTGCATTCAAATTCCATGTAATGATCATAGACCCTCTAGCATATAGAGAATTCATTTAATCAAGTCCTCAAGTATCATCAAATATTGTTATAAGGTTTTGGAGGGGATCATCTAGTAATATATTCTACATTCCTCAAGGGTATTGTATTCTAGTTCAGGTCTTCCAGGCCTTCTCAGTTCATGGATGGACTTCAAGGGTTCATTGAAGGGTTCAACTATGTGTCTAAGTGATGTTTTTCCACCCTGTGAAAAAATTCAGTTTTCATCAGATTCTCAATAGGAAACATAATCCCAGAAACAGTGGACACATTGACAAGAAAAAAACCACTTATCAGTTAAATGTCAAAATAAGCATTCTATGTTATGCTGGCAATGCATCCAGGAGAGTTTGGTATTATTGGAGTTGAGAGAAAGAAGAGATTTAACAGAGAAAGCCTGTGAAGAGAGAAATTCACAGAGGAAGTAGAACTTTATACATGGGTTGAATTTGAACAATTGGAGTGGAGGGAATAGGAGATAATTCCAGAGAATGGGACTCCATGGGATGGAGAGAATATGCACACAAAGTCAGTACAGATTGGTAACTTTATTTCTGTACATTCTGAGGAGCTCCTCACTGCTCTTATTAGTTGATACAGGAACATTTGCCAAATGGAAAAGGTAGAAAGATATTCAACACTTTGGCTAGATACCAAGGATAAAGTATGTTTAGTAACACTGCTTTCAGACTTCAAAACGTTTCCAGTTCAAATGGGAAACTGGTGAATTATAATACACTGGGTAAAATGTTAAGATAGAGGTCTCCTATTATAATTTTATAGGAATTGTAGAGACATGCTTTATGCTGACAAGTCAAAAAATGCTTTCTGTCACAGGATTAATTAGAAATAAGTCCTCAATATTGATTGTTTCCTTTGCTGAGAAGAAGAATTTAGTTTGAAGCCATCCCATTTGTGGATTCTTGATTTTAGTTCTTGTGCTTTAGTCTTAAGGAAGTTGGTCCTAAGCTGACATAGTGAACATTTGGGCCTACTTTTTTAGGTGCAAGGTCTCTGTTCTAGTGCCTTTGATCTACTTTGAGTTGATTTTTGTGCATGGTGACAGATAGAGGTTTAATTTCATTTTGCTATATATATGGATTTCCAGTTTTCCCAGCACTATTTGTTGACAAGGCTATCTTTTCTCCAATGAATATTTTTGGCACCTTTGTCTAGTGTGAGATAAATATATTTATGTGGGTTTGTCTCTGTGTCTTCTATTCTGTACCATTGGTCTACATGTCAGTTTGGGTGCCAATACCATGCCATTTTTGTTACTATGGCTCTGTAGTATAGTTTAAGGTCTGGTATTGTGATGCCTCCCACTTAATTTTTCCTGCTGAAGATTGCTTTGGCTGTTCTGGGTCTCTTATTTTTCCAAATGACTTTCATGATTGCCTTTTCTAGTTCTATGAAGAATGTCATTGGGATTTTAATAGGAATTGCATTAAATCTGTATGGCCATTTTGACTGATTTTTTTAAAAAATGCAGAAAAGGTGAGAGGATAAAGGAAGTGAAAGTATTTTAGAAAAAACAAACTGCTTGAGGGCTACTCAGATTGTGATCAGTGTCGTAGGCCAGAAGCCTGACTCTGGGGGCCCAATAGACCAGATCCATCCACCTACTGCCTCAAGAGTCCAACCAGAGCCACTAGTGGTAGTGAAGAAATCTATACAGTATGGCTATACTAGGAAGGAACAGAGGCATTAGCATCCTAAGCCCTGTCTTCAGGGCACTGACAAGAGCTCCAAGATCATATAGGGGGCAGGATGCATGCAGAGTCAAGCATTTTGGTCAAACTGTGGTCTGGTTGATCATCTCAGGTCTGGTGCAAGGTCCTTCTGGCTCCCAGGGAACCATAATCATTTGAGGGCACAACTTGGTTTCCATCCTGAAGTGACTGCTCCCACTTGAGGAGACAGCCTTGTTTCCTGTACTGGGGCAATTATTCCTTTCCTATCATGGGATAATTACTCCCACTTAGAGAGTAACCTCACTTTCCCTGATGGTATGATTGCAAGGCTTGCCATTCCTAGAATCTTGAAAATTACTTTTATCTTGGTGTCTTCAGCCAAGAAGGGGGATTGAAGAGGGTGTGTTGAAGGGGAATGAGAGACCATAGGTAAATTTAGGACCAATCAGTCTTTTATTACCAGTTTTTACACAGAAACTCCTTAAATGATTAACATGTCTATAAGCAAAGTTGAGCAGGAATCTGACCTAAAGTTGAAGGTAGCAAAGAAGACAATTGCAGACCAGTCAATGCTTTTCAGCAAAAGCAGCCTTTAAGTCTCTATGACAGGAATGTGTGCGTGTGTATGCTTTCTTTTTGTGTTGTCTTTGGGTTTTTTTTTGGTACCAAGGATTGAACTCAGAGGGGCTTAACAACTGAGAGACATCCCCAATCCATTTTATTTTTTGAGACAGAGTCTCGCTAAGTTGCACAGGGCTTTGCTAAGTTGCAGAGACTAGCTTTGACCTTGTGATCCTTCTGCTTCAGCCTCCTGAGCTGCTGGGATTACAGGTGTGTGCCACCGTGCCTGGCTATGACAGGATTATAAAGCTGCTGGCCCTGGAGCTGCTTGTGGAAGCAGGATAGGAGAGCGGAGAGAAAGGTCTTAAGTACAATGCTAAAAAGCACTGATTGTATCTGGAAAGTCCATGTTACTGTTAGACCTCGGTTGTTTCTTCAGTTGACTTCTGATTTTTCTTCCATTTTTATCTTAAAGTAATTGGCCATTTTAGTTTGAAAACAATCAAACAGAACTGCCTTTGAGGCAAAACTTAGCAGAACTTCTATTGAAATAACTAAATGTATTTTAGTTAAAGACCTCTTTGGTGTCTATACTAAACTATAAGATGAGTAAAACTGTAGAAAACACATTATTGGTTTTAAAAAGGAGAAGAGAATCAAGCCATCCCATGAAAAGCCATCCTCAATGGCTGCTGGAGCAGCCTGGGGAACTGGGTTCTACTGGAGCTTGACTAGATATGCAACCCTAAGAGGGTACTTAAAATAACTAGGCACCAGTTTGGCCATGAATAAAATTGTGAATTTCAATACTAGTAGTGATTCTAAATATTCTGAAATCCACAGACTTCATCCTCAAAAGGGAAGGAAAAAGATTTAGAAAGATTTACATAGGTATTCTACTATTTTTATATTGTACAACAAGGAGAAATAAGTACATGGGAAAACAAAAAACAGCAACACATATATTATCCACTACCACCTATATTTTCTTAAAAAAAAAAAAACCCATCATATCCAAAATAGGAATAAAATTAGCTTTGTTTAAGAAAATCACTCGGGCTAGGGCTGTGGCTCAGTGGTGGAGCGCTTGCCTCGCATGCGTGGGGCACTGGGTTCGATCCTCAGCACCACATAAAAATAAATAAATAGACATTGCGTCCATCTACAACCAAAAAAATATTTAAAGAAAAAAAAAAAAGAAAATCACTCTACCATCCTTATTTCTCTCTTTTTGTACTAACCAGTTGAAACTTAATCTTGAACAGGCACCAGTGTATTGACTTAGGTTTGGGAATCCCTACCTTACTCTTCTAGGTTGCCCCTTAGCATCACTTAGAAAGCTTTATAAACAAAAATACCAATTCACGGCCCCACTTTGGAATTGACTTTCTGAAGGTAGAGCCCAGGCATCTGCATTCTTGTCTCTCCATGTGATTCCAATGTGTAGCACAATTTAGGAAACATTGTCTTAACACCTCTGAGGTCTTGTCAATCTATAAAATTATGTAACCTTTAACCTGTTCCAATCTTAGAACATCTAACACCAGGAAATTTCTCTCATTGTGAAACTTTAACGCACTTACTTTCTCTGTTATGTAATGAGAGATTAAAATTGATTTCTAAGTAATACTTGATGTATTTCTTTAAACATGATTTGCATACTAAATCAATTCTTAAATTTCATTAAGGTTCCAAATTCTTTGTTTCCACTTGAGTAATAGCCTTGCCAAGAGCTCTCACTGTAAAGTCATCATTTATTTCATTTAAATATTTTTGGCTAGTAAATACCTCATCCCAATACTCAATGGTAATTACTATCAGAAGGAGTCTGTTGGAAGTTGGAGGAACAAAATCTGAGTTTAAATATTGATATTCTTATCTTTTAATTCAAATTGCTTGAAGTGAGGTCATAGGAGGGAGAAACCCATTTTGCCCTACTGAGAAAGCTAGACAGCAAAACATATTTCAGAGTCTGGTTTCTTGTATCCAAAAAAGACAGATGCTCTGTTTTCTGCAAGCAGGAGTTGGGGGATTTAAAAGGCAATTTTAATTAATGGGCTTATTCAACCATAAAATAAGTGCATTTGACTTCAATATAACAAAATATCACAAGTCTAAAGATTATATTATGCTAATGCCTATTTATCTTTGAAGAAAATACTGTTCTTATGAAAAAAACTATTTTTTAAAAAGATGTGCTGGTAATAGCAAAACATTGGCAAGCATACATGGCTTTGAAATGCCCACAGTTATCAGGGAGAAAAGTTACTGTGAATGTGTTTACAATTGAAATTAGATCTAAATAAATCTATGTCTCTAATTTTCTTGAAGTTAAAATTCTTGTTGTGCTTTCAAAATTTTTGTCATTGATATATAAATTTTATCAGTGTTTACATTTTGATCTTATTTATGCAGCAATCTTAACTTTGAAAATGAACATTAAAGCAGTATTTTTTTCAAAAGTTTATACCATATTTTTAAGGCATCTCAAATTTCAAAGAGTAAAAAGTTAATACTTTGCTTCAGCTTATGAGCCTCAAAAGTATTAAGAACCTGGAAGCATTGACCTACTTGTTTATTACACCTTTAAACAGGTAAACAAATATTTCTTAGCTATTATATCAAGTCACAAATGAATTAATTAAATATTTGGCCTGTTGGAGAATAAAATTTATGAAAAATTGATTAGCAGACATTTTCAGTCTGTGATGCTCAAATTTTTATGACCTTCACTTGCAGACATATATTTTACTTTATTATTAAATACATATGTATATTAAACACCATACATGTGCATGTATATAAAACAAAAAATAAAAGCCCATAATATTTTCTATTCTACTCTAATCTAATTTTTAAATCATATTGGATTCACTAAATTAATTTCATTACTTAGTACCAGGTTGCTAACTTCAATTGGAAAAACATTGCTTTAAGTTATATTTTATGTCATAAGAGTTCTTGGAAATTTATCTAGTCCATATTTGTTTAGCTTTTCAGAGAAATGCCTTCATAGTGCAAAGATTTAACATTAGCTTCCTGGCTCAGATATAAAGCTACCCTTAGAACAGACAAGAGAAAACCACATATTAATGCTGTGAAAATTTTATGTAAATTTTATTTTCTAATGCTAATATTTTGTGATAGGTATAACAAAACTTCTGCATAGAGTTTAGTACTAAAAAGATTTATTTCCTATTGATGTTTTCTTTAAAAGAATAAGAAACCCCTATAATCTATAATATTTTACTTTCTTTTTTCCTCTAGGTCTATTTTATGATCATTTATGGAAGTTTTTTGAGTTTTTTGTTCCCCAGTAATTCTAGATAGGAATAAAAGGTAGTACAGATTACAAGGGTCAGAACTGCCACATTTAAAACAAAAGATTAAAGAGACAAGTATAACAATTATTTAATTCAAGTTCTATGTGACACAGTAACCTTAAAAAATGAAAACCCAAATAACTTGAAAAATTGCCTTGTTTGCTTGTGTGTGTGTTTTGCAAAACACATTAAAAAGATAGTGCACCATGATCAAGCAGGTTTCATCCCAGGGATGGAAGGATAGTTCAACATGCAAATCAATAAATGTAGTTCATTATATCAATAGGCTTAAAGACAAGAATCACATTATTATCTCAACAGATGTGAGAAAGCATTTGACTAAATACAGCACTCATTCATGTTTAAAAACCTAGGAATAGTAGGAACATACCTCAACATTGTGAAAGCTATATACATTAAACCCAAGGCCAATATCATTGTAAAGGGAGAAAAACCAAAAGCATTGCCTTTGCTAAAATCATGAAAGAAGTGGACAGTTACAGAGCAACATGATTGGACAAAAAGGATGTGACGTAATGTTGATAAAATGAGAGGAACTCTTCAAGGTCCGTCTGTTCAGTTCTTGGCCTCCCTGTAAAATACTCCTTCCTCTGGATATGAAGCAGGTTTCCCCTTGGATGGGAGATTTTATGACATACCTTCAGTGGAGGCAGGTCAGAGAGCGTCCTTTCTAGGCTTAGAGACTTGCTTTTGGGGAGAAAAGTTCTAGTTTCTATGACATGACGCAGGCCAAAGGAGTTCTGATTTTTTTTTTCATTGTGCTAATCAACATCAGCCATTTATTTAATCATTCATTGACCACAATGAAAGACTGATTTGACTAATAATTTAGTTACCTAGTAAAATCATTTCTTTCCTTTATCTCCTTCTTCTGGTATTGTCTTCTTCATTTTATTTATTACTTAGTTATACATGATGGCAGAATGCAGGAGTTCTGATTTCTATGCCATGCTCTGGGGAGAAAGTAGGCAAGAGAACAAAGGGAGAGATCTTGTTTCTGGGAGACCCTCCCAAACTCTTCTGTTCAAAGTTTTCAGTATACCAAGCCATCATACTTATGGGTATCATTATCTGAGCCTTGACATCTGCTCAGCCCCCTTCAAAACTTTATTCAGGCCTGGGGTTGTGGCTTAGTAGTAGAGCACTCGTCTGGTATGTGTGAAGCACTGGTTCAATCCTCAGCACCACATAAAAATAAATAAATAAAGGTATTGTGTCCATCCATCTACAACTAAAGAAAAATTTTTTAAAAACCTAATTAGTCCTTATTTCAATGTATTATAAGTAATTTCAAATATGATTCAAATAGCCAGTTTATAATAACAAATAAACAGGACACATTTTAAAATTTGTTCTCAAATGTTTACTTATTTCCGTAGCTTGGATAAACTATACTAGGTTTAATCACATGATACTGTAGGAACATAGTGTTTGATCAGCTTTTCCAAAAGTGCACTTAAAAATTTCTCCAAAAACTGCATGTGTCCACAATTATATTTTTATTAGACATTGAGAGATAAACTCTCATCAATAAGTAATTCTCACAAAACTCAGTAACAGCAAAGAAATAGCCAATATTAAATATTTAGGCATATTTTTATGCTATGATTAGAGCTATTTTTTTTTCTTTTAAGTTATCTCCAAGGCAAAATATATTGAGTTTTATAGAACAAAAGTAGTCTTTTCTTGGGCTTATTGCACAAATCCATATCAGAAAAAGATGAAAATATAATAATAGGGATAAATAATGATCTCAGGAAAAAACTGGAACCCTGAAACTCTACTTTCAACAACCACTTTGGAAAACCATTTAACAATTTCTGAGTTAAACACACACACCAGGTATGTGATGCATCATTTTCACACCTAGGTGTTTTCCCCAGGGCAATGAAAACATATGCATATGAGGACTTGTACAAAAATGATCACAGCAACTTTGTTTTTAAGAGACAAAAACTGGAGACAACACAAATGTCCACCAGCAGATGGAGAGCCAATTTGTGGTACATACAAGTGACAACATATATGAAACTAAAAATAATTACACTGAATGAATAAGCCCTACAATAAAGCACATGCTGAATGGGTACAGGGACAGAATCATCCTCCACGGACATAGACCAGATGAGTGGTTGCAAGGGATGAGAGGATGGGAAGTGAATTAAAGTGGCCACAGGAACCTAAGAGGATATAAACAGGAGTTCATTTTCATTATTCAGGTGAGGATTTCAAAGATGTTTAAATACATAATTTTTTTAAATTTTTTATCCTTTAAACACATGTGGTACATTATATGTTAATTATGCCTCGAACTGCTGATAAAGAAATTACCTCACATAATTACCCCATACCTATACCCCATCCACAGCTCAGCTCATTTAACAGTTTTGTATATTGAAGTATAACATGGATAAACTTAAATGAGTGGTCTCAAACAAATAGATAAGAAATTTTAAAAAACAAACCAAAAAGCAAAAAGGAAAACCCCAAATGAGACAAGGGAGGGTACTGACCTCCTAGACCAAGGCTCATCCATCTCCTACAAGTTTTGCTTTAGAAAGAGAATACCAAAGATCCCAGATAACATATTCCCCTTCATATGTGGAACCAATTCCACTCAGCATATCAATAGGTATGCACACATATATGAGCACACATACATGAACACTCATTTGCACATTCAAACACACACATAAATATATCATGGGGGCGGGGCAGGTGGTATGTAGCAGTGGAACCGGGCCCTAGGAAGCTACAAAGGAAAAAGTAGAAGATGCTGGAGGGAGCACATTTATGAGACATGAGCAGCCCACATCCAGGCACTATATCCCAGATCCATAGCAGAGAAGGAAGAGAGATACCAGGATTTCAGGGCTGGGACATCCCTAAGGAAAACTAGGATATGCCTGGTCTGGGGTCCCCTGCCTACCAGCAGGAGCACCTTCCTATAGGAAAAGCTGCCAAGTGTGGAGGGGATTTAGGACAGAAGCCAGTTTCCATACTGATATGATGTGGAGGTTGCACTTTGTCACTGTAAGAGTCTCAATGCTTACTAACCTCTAGCCCCTGGTTGGATAATGCTTTCTGCCTCCTGGACATTCTCAGACAGACAAATGCTTGGTGGCTTGGAGACAAAGAACTGGGGAAAGATACAATGTTGCACAGTACTGACCCACCCATCCTTGGAAAAGGCAAGAACCACCTTGTTGGAGCCTCAGCATCTCATGCGGACGTGGAACCAAATCCCGGCAGTGGCTCTGGTGAAGAAGCCTTGTGAGTAGGGGAAAGGGGAGCTTCTGAGATCCCTCCTAATGCCCCTGGATCTGGTTTCCTGCTCTTCTATGCCCCTGGCACCTGGTAAGCTGAGGCCTTGAAGTCACTCAAGCTAAGACTTGAGTGGGATCCAGCCCTGCACACCCCTGGGCAATGTGTGCTAGAGGGGAGGATCAACTCTTCAGGAATTCAAAAGTCAAAACTAGTAGAGAGAGAGAGGAAGTTTCAAGGGCAACCAGTGGGGCTGGAGAGAGCCCAGAGGAGAGGGCTGAAGGGACAGATTCTAAGGCCTTTTTGACTATATTATTGACCCAACTCTATGTCAAAATACTACCCCAAACTTAGAACATGCAACAACAAACATTCATGGTCTCAGTTTTTATGGACCCAGAATACAGAAGGGCTCAGGTGGAGGCTCCTGCCATGTATCTCAGGAGGCCCGGGCTGTGGTCTCAGCTGAGGTTCAGTTATGGCAAGATCAGCTTCCAAGCTGAGTCACATGGTTCCTGTCAGGACTCAAGATAGAGGCCTCATTTCTCATCTGTTGCCCTCTCTGTCCTAAGTCTCATGACTTTCTCCTTAGCATTCTACATGAGGTAATAGCAGCTTGCCCAGAAATAGGAATCCAAGGGAGCCGGGTTGGGAGATAGGATGGATGGCCCAGAAAGGAATAAACTGAGGAGAAAGAACATAAAATGGTAGCTACATTTTATAAGCAAATCATGGAAGTGCACACCAGGAGGGTAGCCAAGAGCTGTTAAGCAGGAGGCCCAGTTCAGGCACTTAGCTCTGAATTTAAATAGAATGGGAAGCGTTCAGAGGGCTTGAGAGCATGAAGATCTGAACTAATTGATTTCAACCCTCTCATGATGCAGACAAAGAAAGGAGGACAAAAAGGGAAGTGACCTTCTGAAGGTCATAAGGTAGGAAACCAGATCTACTTTTAGGTATATCCTATGCCGCATCCACACCATCCTGAATTTTATCTCTAATTTTGTGTATTACATATATGTGACAGAAGCCAACAGTGTTATCTCACACATGCCTAAGGACATTGCTAGGACGCAGATGCTAGGATGACCCCCACTGTGCATGGGGAGATTGGGGAAGGTCTGAATATATGATGCCTTGTCCAGGGTCACACGAAAGGTCACAAGGAGGAGCTGGGTCTACACTCAGGTGTGTCTCCTCAGAGCCAGGACTATGGCCTGTCATAGGGATGTGGGAGACAGTGTTGGGATTTTTCTGTGTACACATAGGGAAATATCATGGTGAGGGAGGAAAGGAGATCTAACTCAGAGGGACATTGTGGCCTTATCTGGAGGAGCTGTCAGGTCAGAGACATTCAGGACATGACTTCCCTTCCTTGGTGATAGATCCAAACAACTTGGCACCTCATAACCAGGCACCCACATTCTACCAACAGCTTCCTCTCCAGCTCATTTGGTGAAAGATATTTCACCATGAAACATGTTCTGCTGCTTACCAGTCCCTAGAGGTCAAGGCTGTAGGAGGCCCCACAGCCAGAGCTCCCTCTGGCTATGTAGCCCCTTCTCCAAGCTATAGCCTCAGGATGCCCTGTAGGCAAAACCTATGGGTAAGAGTGTGATATAGGTTGCACTCCTATTCCAATGAATATTTAGGTATATTTTATGCACAATGTTTTATATGTCATAGAATGGGCTTTAATGTTTTCTTCTCACAATATTATATTCTCATTTGAACTGAAACTGTCAGTCAGTTCTCAGGACAGGTTCCCTGTGCAGAACTGAACTGGCTTGCCTTCTGGCTGCTGTGTGGCTAGAATACCCTTATGCTAAGCTCAGCACATACTCTGAAGTTCAAAGGCCAATTTCTACTGCAGTTGAAGAATTTTGGAATTTTAGAACTGACTATTGAGATTGTGTATCCAAGTATACAAGACACTGTTCCGTCTTTATCTGATGATGTCCCTTAACTCTCTTGTGTTGTGAGGCCTAAGTCTTCTATTAACACAATCTTCAAACTTCTGTTCTGTTTTGTATTTGCTTAAAATATTTTACAAATTGTGACTCATGCTATTATGATTTTCCCTGTCCAGGGGACTCTTAGAAATCACATTATCCCCGTTTCTTCCCAGTTTGGAGTTTTCCTAAGCGCACCACATTAGGACAATTTCAAAGAACTTCATACAAATATGAAGTCAGAAAAAAACCTATCTTCTTTCTTTCTTTTTCTTTTTTTTTTTGGTACTGGAGATTGAACTCAGGGATACTCGACCACTGAGCCACATCCTCAGCCCTATTTTGTGTTTTATGTAGAAACAGGGTCTCACTGAGTTGCTTAGTGCCTCGCCATTGCTGAGGCTGGCTTTGAACTTGTGATTCTCCTATCTCAGCCTCCCTAAGTGCTGGGATTACAGGCTTGCACCACCGCGCCCGGCTCAAAACCTATCTTCTTTCTATATCCAGCCAGTATTGGTCTTGATTGCTTTATCTTCCTTTATTTAACACACACATCTGCATGTACATGGAAATCAGGAAGCTGTGCCTCTCTAAAGGCTATGAAAACATTTTCTGATTTTCTGTAATTAGCCTTTTCATTGAGTGATGTTCAAATAGCAGATATGCCTTTGCCTTTACAGACATCTTCCCATCACTTGGCTTCCAACCATTTTCTCTCTCAGGTGTCTGTTTCTTGAACTCTTCTTCCAGTGCTGTTTGTTTTTACTTTGTACCCCAAGGACACTGCTGACTAATCTGGACTGTGCAACTGATGTCATGGGACACTTTTGGTTGGCTGGAGATCAGCATCAGCTCCTGCTTTGTCCTTGGCTGCTCTTGTGACCTATGAAAAGGGCCAGATTTTCCAATGGTTAACTACCCAGAGCATCATGTAATTGATGGAGAATACTCCCAGGGCACCTATGTTACCTACCTATTTAATAACAAGTCCTTTTTATTTAACCCAAAGAAATAAAGGTAACTGGTTATCTTCTGAAAAATGTTTATTTCTAAAGAATTAAATTTGAAACATTCCTTTAAGAAGCACTTAATTCTGAATAAGACGAGAGTAAGTTGACACTAACATAGCTATTTGAGCTATAGAGTGTCAAATGTAAAGATATAAGACTTACTCTTTTCCTTTGTGCTCCATGATATCATTTATCTCTAAGTTCTTATAATTATCTTACCTCCTACTGTCACAACCTTAATTCATTCTGTTTTCATCTGATACCTTGACTGTGGCAATTATTTTTAAGCCACCCTTCCTAATTTGTTTTACCTTCTTTCTACCCATAAATCACAGCAGTTCTCAATTGATCTTCCTACAATTTATCTTTCTACTGTCCTATTTTGCATGGATGAATCATTAAAAGGAGAATCTAGAAAGGAAGAATCATTTCACTGAAGACTATGGGCCCTATCCCTTCCCCTTAGTCAGGCTTGAGAATCAGTAGGCAGTGACTACCAAGGCCCATCTAGGCATTAGCTCCAGGAGGTGCAACCTCACAAATAACTGGTCAGACTTGGAATAATGCCAATGGACAAGGCAGGGGGATGAAGCAGATCTGGTAAAATGGGTTTCTTTCTATGGTTATGAATACTTTTCACAAAATGGTGGGTGAAGCTTGGGACTAAGAGACTACTGAAACAAAAACTCAGAGACAAATCTAAAAACATCAAATTGATCATATCTTCCTTCCTTGAAATGCAATTTAAAAAGTGGCTCATAAACTTTTAAAAACATAATTCACCTGTTTTGCAAGATCTGGTAGAGTACTCAGGAAAAATAAAGAGATGGATCCATGGGAAACACTAACCCCATCTCAAATATTCACTGTGCTTGTGTAATGTGGTATCAGTCAACTGAGAGAACTAAGAGGGTGATTGCAAAGAGCAGAGATGAAGTTAAACGAGGGGAAAGAGAAGCAGAAGACAAAGATCTGTACATGAAACAGGCTCAAAGAGTAAATGCATTTTGCTCTGCATTACAGGCTCTTCCTCTCAAAAACAAGAGAGAGGACGACGGCATCTTAGGTTACACTGTCAAAATTAAAAGAGCACATACCTTTTGACCAAGTTAATTCATTTCTAGGAAATATTTCTATTTATAAACTTATATAAGAATTTGAGGAAATATAAACAAAGATGTTTATTGCTGCAATTCTTGATATGAAGAACACTGGATATTGGAATATTTGGTAAAAGAACTTAAAAAATTACATTCACATAGAAAAGGATAAGACTGTGCAACATAAAGGCTGAGAATGATTCAATCATTTTGGGAAAATTACTGTGAAAAGCAAATTTTTATGTTATTTCTCTAATAGTTTCAAATATTCAAATATTTATGAATAGTATTTGGACATACAATGTATGTCCCACAAAGTTAGTTTAATAACAAAAGTGTTGAAAAAAATCTCTTCAGGGTGATGGATTTATTTTAAATTTCATTTTCCTCTAATAGATTATGAGATCTCAATGGATTCTGTAGATCTACTAAACATGGACAGTATCTATCATACAATCATAAAAATAATCATATGATTATTTATTCAAAGTATTAGTTTATGTATATGTGTGTGTGTGTGTGTGTGTGTGCGCGCGCGTGCACGCGCTCTTGACTCCTTTTTCCTATTAAAGAGTAAAGCCTTGCAAAGTCTTCTTATACTTTCCCATTGACAGTTGAATTGAGCATACTGAAAGGAGAGCAGTTTCATTTTGTTTCTGCCAGGTTTATAGGAAAATAACAAAACAACATCAGAACAAGAACTGTCAAGTCAGTACCTTACAACACTGTCAACCTCTGGAGTTCTAAGGACAACTTCTTTTCAAATAGCAAGGAAATAAAATAATGCAACAGCCTTAGATAAGATGTAATGAATTTGGTACCTGTGAGTATATATTCACAATCAAGTTAAACACACATGTAAAGGAATCTACTGAAATTATGTTAACATACTGATATTTTCTCCCAATTGGACTCACTGTTCGAGTCATTGAACCTATAACAATTTCTGTTTATTATAAATGTCTCTTCTCAAATGGTACTGAAAATCAATAAGGAAACCATCCAGCCATTTCTAAAGATTGCAAAAGCAGTCTTTCAACTGCCTTTTCTAAAACTATTTTAGAAAATAAAAAATTAAATGCTAAGATATAATATTTTTAACTCATTTATCTTTTGTCAATTTCCTTTCCTTGCTGTAATAGCTAAGATCTTCAGGACAGGATTTTTTAAAAATTACTTTTTGTCAAGATAGTAAATTAATAAAAAGCCATTTCTCAAGAAAATATGAACCACCATCTATACCCAAGTGTTCCCTGAATTTTTCATAAGACACCCATATCAATTCTCTAAAGAATTTTTAATCATAATTTTCTCCTTTCTCAGTCAGGATATTATTTACCTTCTCAATCCAAGCACCCTCAACTTATCCACCAAATTGATTGCTCCACCCAATCAATTCTCCACAGTTTCATAAGAATGATTTTTTTAAAATAATAGGTAGCCAGTCATTCTTATTAAAAATCGATCAAGTAAACAAAGATGTAAAATATTTTAAACAGTAATATGAAAAATGTTGAACTTTAGCTGAAACTAATAAATCTACCCATTTTCAAATTTAAAAAATTAATAGTTTCCTGTCATTTGCAAAATGTACAAAAGAAAGAAAATAATTGAATGTAAAATATGATTAAACTTCGAACCATTAAACCATTAAAAGGTCTGAGATGGCAAGTTGAAGGCCATAGAAAGTCCTGGAAAAATAAAGAAAGAAGAGAAAGAAATAGGGAAGGAGAGAAAAAGGGGCAGGCAAACCAGAGTATATCAAATAAAATGATTAATTTAAAAATTAAAGAAATAATTGCTGAGCACAGTGGCACATGCCTGAAATTCCAGCAACTTGGGAGGCTGAGACAAGGGATCATAAGTTTGGGGCCAGCTTACCAACTTAGCAAGACCCTCAGCAATTTAGTTGCTCTCAAAATTAAAAAAAGAAAGCTAGGCACGGTGGTGCATGCCTGTAATCTTAGCACTTTGGGAAGCTGAGACAGGAGAATCATGAGCTCAAAGCCAGCTTCAGCAACAGTGAGGCAGCTAAGCAATTCAGTGAGACCCTGTCTCTACATAAAACACAACATAGGGCTGGGGATGTGGCTCAGTGGTTGAGTACCCCTGAGTTCAATTCTTAGTTAAAAAAAAAAAAAAGAAAGAAAGAAGGCAAGAAAGAAAAATAATTTAAAAGGGCTAGGGGTTATACTCCATGATAAAGCACCTTAGGGTTCAATTTCCATTACTCAAAAAATTTAAAAATGAAGTTAAGGAAATACTCTCTCCTTGTCCACCCTGCCCTCTGTTGGAATTCAAAAACTCATACCTCAAAGTGAGACCTCAGATGCAGTCTCAGAAGAAAAGATTCTTTCTTACCTCTTTCCCCATCTCACCCCCTCTCTGCCACCAGGCAAGTCAATCACAGAAACTAGAATTCTTCTTAACCAATGTGCATCACAAGGAAAGAATACTTTTTCCCAAAGCCAGGAATAAAACCTAAAATGTTACTCTAACTTTCCTGTTTGGGGTAGCAGCTAGCCACAGGGAAATTAAGACTTTATTCCAAAGGGATCCTGCAGTATACCCACAAGGAAGAAATGTTACAACCCAGGGGCCAAAAAGAATCTGAACAGACAGGCATTAGCCTACTTCCATTTGCTTATGCCTTTTTTTGCTCAATCACAGTTCTACATGACTGTCCATGTTTCATATGAACCTAAGTATAAAAATACTTGGAGCTTTGGGTCTTCAATAAAAAGGCTCCCAAGTCACATAAAACTATGAGAAAATAAGTTTAGATGCTTTTTTAAATTTCCTATTAATCTGCCTATTGTCACTTCATTTCAAGGAACCTTCAGAAGTTGGAGAGAAATTTTTCCTTTGTCTTATATCCTCATGGATATAAGAATAAACCATCTGTCTAGGTACTATGTTTTCATTTCCTCACATTTTTTTCATGAACCAGTCATTGGCTAGAGCCTGTGAGTCAATGTATGGTTCATGTCTGGTCATTTCTCTCAAGCAAAATGTACAATCAGGTACACTGCTGAAGTTCTGCCCACTATGAAGATTTCCCTGCACCACTGCCTTTCAAGGATGTCCTAGCAAGAGGCTGAAGTGCTGCTATGGTCCACTTTCAGGGGGTAACTGCAAAATGCATAGAACCATCTATAAACCTAGTTTTAAGTCTTATCATAAGTCCTAGTCCTATCTTCTGTGTAAATTGTATAGTGTATTCCCCAATGACGCCAAGACAGAGGACTAGGAGACAGAAGTCAGTGTGGCAGAAGCAGACACCACGGGCATTTGGGCCATTTCATTATGTGATTTTCTGTGCCTTCTGGACTTGCTTGGGCCTAAGCACATTATATCACTTCCATTTGATGACAAAGGTTGGCTATGTCCTCCAACTTTATGGCTTGCTTAGCCAGAAAGCACCCAGTTTGTTGTGTGCAGTATAGGTCACATGGTAACTCAATGGACATTGTTCAAACATTCAGTTTTCATCAGGTTTAGTAGCAGGCTAAAAGCTGTCTCTCAAAAAGAGACTCTTCAATGGGTATGATGGCACATACCTACAATTCTAGGAACTCAGGAGGCTGACACAGAAGGATCAAAAGTTTAAGGCCAGCCTCAGCAACTTATCAAGACTTTGAAAATAAAAAGTCCTAAGTGTATCTAAGTTAATTATTCATTCTGGAACTGGAGAAATTAGCTCAGGATGGGTTCAGGGAATCACCAGACTATGAGTCAGACCTGGGCTAAAACCCATTGATCACCTGATCTTTATAAGCCTCTGCTCTGATTGTTAGGGCCACAGTAATATTTTGAGTCTCCTGGAATCTATGTCAGTTCAGAGCCAGTAACTAGTAGTCCCCCCAAATTCTGGTTATTTTCTTTCCCCAATGCACAGTTATCCTTGTAAAAGGTCTTGGTCTCTTTGGGGAAAGCAAAGAGAAAGATCAGCAGTATAAATTTTTGGTAGTATGCCCAGGTCCTTCCTCAAGAGGAACTAGCCTCCCCTTTATTGAAGGGGTTCTGAATCTATAAAGTGTCAATCTGAGAATTAATTGAGGGGCTGTTATTCTCTGTTTTTGTGATTCAAAGCAGATTTTAATTCACTGGACTTGAAAGTTTTCTATTTATTTAGATTAAGTAAGAATTTAGTAGTTTTCTTATCTATGTCACTTCCAGGAAAATCATGATTAATGAGACAACAATATAGGTCTACATGAGTCAGACTATTCTGATTATTGCTTTGACTGCTGTGACTACAATAACTATACCCACATCGACTTTGGTGGTTATGTTCTTTGAGTTTGCCCCTGCTATTCTGGAATGCAGTTATACTCACTGAATTTAGGTTTCCAAAATGAGTGACTATAGTTTATACTGTGAGGTGTGGTATACAGAGAAAAACAGCATGTAACACTTCAAGGATACTGGTGCTCCCTTTATAAATCTGTTCCTTAAAGTTCTACTGAAAAGTATACCTTCTGGATCCTCCCAATGTGGGTGAGTAGGTATTACATGCAAATTTGCTCTAGCATTCCAATGTCCTCAAGTCTTAGAATTCCTTCACCAACAGTAAACCAAGGAATATCAGGTTTCTCTGGCATAGTCATGGTGACCTTTTGATCTATATTTTGATGCATATTTCAGTCAACCAATCAAATAATTAGAACCCTTTTTAATGCCCCAAGCTATAACATTAAAGTCAGAACCTCAGCTTAATGGGCCCTTACAATAAATTGAACTTGATTCAAATGTATGTTCTCTCTACCATTATGTACCATTCTGTAGCCTAGATATTGACCACAGGAGAGTTAATATGCCTACAAAACATGGCTTCAATAAAAAATCCTCATCTAGGAGGAATGTTTTCATTGTCTTCACTTTTTCTGCATCTGTCATATCTTTTATTATAGTTATTTGTTGTCTTTTTCTTACTTTTATCATATTTTATTATATTTTGACATGATTTTTCTCTCTTGTACTGTCTCAATCTTTCACATTTTATTTTACTAACTTTTAACTTTTCAGTTTATCCTGTAATATTTTGGCCACTTTATTTTCTTTTGTTATTGATGTTATGGTTGTTGTCGTTGAGTGATCATTATTGTATTTCTGTATCTGGTTGTTTTTATTTTATGGGTGTTACTCTTGTTTGTTTTCTTTCTTCTGAGAAGGGCTGAGGATCAAGACCAGCATATAAAACACATTAGGTGGGTGCTTTGACACTGAGTTAAACCCACAGCCAATTGCACCTACTCCAATCATGACAGAATACCACTTAAACCTTGGCAGACACTTCAAGTTAAAGAACAGGGAAGAAAAAAATCCTCCAGAAGACAACTCAACTCCCAATAAGCACATTTAGGAGAACCAAATATCCTACTTCTGAACATTCACCCCTTAGCAACAGCAGGGAGAAATAAAAGAACTGTTAAGGTCACCACTTAGAAGGAGCTCAGCAAGCACTCCCATGCCCTTACAGCACATTATTGCCAAGACTTGAGGAGTAACCACACACAGGGTACCCTATATACTTCACTATCTGTAACAAGCATGCCTAAACTATCAGAGGAATCCTACTCTTGAAAGAACTACAGAGGAAGCTAGTGCCGATTTGGCCAAAACTCTCAAATCACAGCCAGAGTAGCCACAGGAAATTATAATGCTAGGTCAACCTCAAAGAATATCTATAATTAAGGTGAGGGCATTGACTGGGAAAGAATGGATCCTGTAAACTGGGGTGAAAACATGGAAGAGGACCCTGATGAGATTGGGGATGTTGAACTCCTAAATTTTGAGGAGTTAATTTTGCCAGAGAAAGTGCCTTCACCAGCCTCAGTGGCAACAACATCTCCACCCTCAACTCTGTGGCATTTGCCTTTCTACATCTGCCTGAGGGAACTAATCCTGCATTGCCTGAAAAAACAATAATGGCTTACCCTGTGATAGTTGCAAAGCAAGGTAATGCTGATTCTCCTTAGGACTCACCTCACTACCCATTTTTTGCTTCTTAATCTATAACCACACTCAAGTCTCAGTTGGCCAATAGAGGTGAGGTACATAGTCTACTCTAGGGAAGTACGCTGTACTTCAAAAAACTACTTGAGTTTATGCCAGCACAGATCTGGGGAACATGTATGGGAATGGATTTTTTATGTACCTAAAATTACAAATATTAAGTAATGTTAATTATGCAAATAAATGGGTTTTTCTGTAACATTTCCATACCATGCATATATGGTGCTTTCTGTCTACCCTCCCTATTATCCCCTTATCCTGTCTCTCTCCCTTCCACATGTGAGTTTCCATAAAAACAACAACAACAACAACAAAAGATATTTGCCTGAGTCTGGTTTATTTAATTTAACATGATGACTTCTAGTTCTTTCCATTTTCTTACCTTAATTATAGATATTCTATGAGGTTGAGAGGTAAACTTACATTATAACTCAGTCAATTGCATGATTAGGGCTTATGTTTTTTTTTTTTTTTGGCAATTTCATCCCTATGGCTACAGGAGAGATTCTCCTATAGGGCACACATAGACGCTTTTAGGATATTTATGTGCATCTGGAAATGGTAATTAGAATTCCTGAGCTCATTCTTCTATCATTTTTTCCAGTAATTATAGGAGCAACCAGCCAACATCATTATATTCCTTGTTTCAAAGTATCACCCTACAAATGGTGAATCAGTAGTATCAACTGCATCATTTACTTTGTGTATCTTTTTCAACCATTCCTTTTTTGTTTTTCATTTTTTAATTTTTATTTCTTTACTACCAGTGCTTTCTATATTATTAGAAGAAGAGTCCTTAGCAATTTTAGGTTTGATCAAATTAGATCAAACCAATTCCAGAAAACACAAAACCAATTTTAAAAATTCATCCTTAAAATTCTTTTTCTCTGCATCTACTCCTGGTACCAAAATCTATTAATCAGGGTTCTCAAGAGGAAAAGAAAAAATGTAATATGTATAAATATAAGAGGGAGTTTATTAGTTTGCTTTACACAATGAGAGACTAAATAGTTCTTCAATGGCTAGCTGCACACTGGTAAGCCACAGAAACTGGTAGCTTCTCAGTCTAAGATGCTAAAAACCCCAGAACAAGAGGAACCAGTGACATAGTCCAAGCTCAAGAGGGAAGGCCTGAAAGCCCCCTGGCCCTGCCTAGAGCAATTTCATGTTCCAAGGCTGAAGAATCTAGAGTCTAATGCCACAGCAGCAGCAAAAAAAAAAAAAAAAAAAAAAAAGTAAAGAAAAAAATCACCCACACCTGCTCAAAAAGGGCCAAGCATGCACATGCGAAAGTTCACCCTTTCTTCCATTTTTTTGTTCAGTTGGGTGGTACTGTCCACATTCAGGCAGGGTCTTTCCTGTGAACTCCTTTCACTGAACCACAAATATCAATCTTCTCTGGAGATATCACCACAGACATACCCAGAAATATGCTTTAACAATTTTCTATATGTCCCTCAATCCAGTGAAGTTGAAAAGTAAAATTAAAAATCATAATGGTCACCAAACATGCAAATTCAGATAGCTATACAATTTTATTTTCCCTCTTGAAAATTAGCCCTAAGAAAACCAACAGGAGAGTTTTGGTGAAAGCATTCCACATTGGTGGGAAATAATTAAGGGAGGTATAATGTCTACATAAAATCTTTGAAAGTAGGTAGGCCTTTTGACATAGCAACTTCAGTTTTAAGAATTATAGATGAGTGAATAATCATAGAAATAAATGTCCAAAGGATGTCAAGTTATATTTTATTTGTAAATAGTATCTGTAAAGAATGTTACTAAATATGATGAATTAAATAACTTATTATGTACACATAAAAACTGATGACATACCATGTATCTACCAAAGGATACTCATAAAGTGTATCTGAAGATATGGCAAGTGTCAACAACTTAATGGGCATAAAAGAGAACAATACCTCATGACATGTATAGGTCCTGCTATATTAACTATTACATTTATGGTAGATGAATCAAATTATTTTTAAATTATTTTAAATTCATTTCAATTGGAACATTATCGTTATTCATATGGAATTGATTGTGATATATTCATAAATGCATATAACAAAGTTTGGTCAGTTTAATCTCCCTATTCTTTCTCTTTGCCTTCCTACCCAACTATCCCCTTCTACAACTCCATTGTTTTTTCTATTTTCCTGAGATTGATCCTCCTCTCTTTCTTTCAAATACCTTATTCTCATTACTCAGCAGTAAAGGAGAATAAAATTATGGCATTTGCAGGTAAATGGATGGAACTGGAGAACATCATGCTAAGTGAAGTAAGCCAGTCCCCAAAAAACCAAAGGCCGACTGTTCTCTCTGATTAGTGGATGCTGATACATA
>PVHX01011898.1:0-61904 GCA_004024805.1 Geosciurus inauris
TAGAGGGCAGTGGGAGTGGCCTTGGCTGGGCTCTTGAGGCAGCCCCTGAGGGCTGTTTTGCCCCTCTCTTGCACTCCTGCTGGTGAATAGGAACTCTGGAGCAGAACTGGAGGCGGGCCCAGGTCTCACTTAGGCAGGGTCACAAGCAGGAGAGTCTGTGTGCAACCCTTTCAGTGAGTGTGAGCTCCCCTGAGGCTGGAAGCTAGCAGGCTCTGGTCTGCCTTCAACTGGGCACCCCTGGCATTTCCTAAGAGCAGTTTTGGGCCTTCTGTCTCACCCGACCACAGGAACTCTGGAGTAGAACTGAGGCAGGCCCAGAGTGTACTTGGGTGGGGCCTCTTCACTCTGGGATCTCTGCAAGCCACTCTTATCCTGGGTATGCCTTCCTCTGTGGCTAGTGGCTAGCAGCCCCTGGTTTCCCATTGGCTGGACACCCGTGGAGTTTCCTGGGGGCAGCTCTGGGCCCTCTGTGGCTCCTGCCGGTCCACAGGAACTCTGGAGCAGAACTGAGGTGGTCCCAGGCCGCCCTTGGGCAGGGCTGCCTCCGCTGGGGTCTCTGGAGTGACTCTTACCCTGAATTTGGGATCCCCAGTGGCTAGCAGCTCGCTGCCCCTTGTTTCTCGTTGGCTGGACACCTGTGGTGTTTCCTGAGGATGGATCTGGGCCCTCTCCAGCTCCTGTGGGTCCACAGGAACTCTGGAGCAGAACTGGGGCAGGCCCAGGCCACCCTTGGGTGGGGTTTTCTCACACTAGGGTCTCTGTGGGGACTCTTACCCTGAGTTTTGGCTCCCCAGTGGCCATTGGCTAGCAATCCCTGGTCTCCTGTTGTCTGAACACCCATGGAGTTTCCTGAGGGCAGATCTGGGCCCTCTGTGGCTCCTGCCAGTCCACAGAAACTCTGGAGTGTGTTCAGTTTTTTGAGTTCTTTATATATTCTGGATATTAATCCCCTGTTGGAGATGCAGGTCACAAAGATCTTCTCCCATTCTGTAGGCTTTCTTCATGCTCTTGTTTTCCTTTGCTGTGCAGAAATTTTTAATTTGATACTATCTCACTTACAGATTTTTTTTATTTCATTCCTTGAGCTCTGGGGTCTTGTTTAAGAATTCAATTCCAGTACCAATATGTTGGGGTGCTAAGCTTATATTTTCTTCTAGCAATTGAAGAGTTTCTGGTCTAATTCCTAGTTCTTTGATCCACTTTCAGTTGACTTTTGTGCAAAGTGAGAGGGATCTAGTTTCATTCTTCTACATATGGATATCCAGTTTTATCAGCACCATTTGTCTAAAAAGCTATCTTTTCTCCAACATATGTTTTTGGTATCTTTGTCAAGTATTAAATGACTGAATCTATATCAATTTGTTTCTGTGTCTTCTATTCTATCCCATTGGTCACCATGTCTACTTTGGTCCCAATACCATGCTGTTTTTTGTTTGTTTGTTTTTGGTTTTGGTTTTTTTGGTACTGGAGATTGAACTCAGGGCCACTCAACCACTGAGCCACATCCCCAGCCCTATTTTGTGTTTTATGTAGAGACAGGGTCTTATTGAGTTGCTTATCACCTCACCGTTGCTGTGGCTGGCTTCAAACTCGTGATTCTCCTGTCTCAGCCTCCTTAACCGCCATGCTGTTTTTATTACTATAACTCTGTAGTATAATTTGAGGTCCACTATTGCAATGCTTTCAGCATCACTCTTCTTGCTCAGGATTGCTTTGGCTATTCTGGGCCTCTTATTCTTTCAAGTAAAGTATAAAACTTTTTTCTAATTCTGTGAATAACATCACTGGTATTTTGATGGCGATTACATTGAATATGCAAATATATTTTCCATTTTCTCACAACCATACTTTGGTGTTAGAATATTATAGTCTGATTTTCTCATGTGCTTCATCTTTCCCTATCTTTTGCCCTACTAGCCACAATGCCACTAGTCCTATAATGTCTTGTAATCAATGCTTCTTACATTTCTTAAAATGAAGCTTCTTCATCGAATGCTATGAACAACAAGAAATGCCCATATGTCTGGCCTACCTATTTGAGAGAAAGATATACTTGGATTGTGTGGTTTGGTAGTCAGCCATCAAACAGAACTATTCCTGTTGGAAGACCCAAATTTGTTTTTGTTTATTTTTTCTTATTTTTATTTCTTTTTAAACTATTTTGTATCTCTACTATTTGGAGCAAAAGATATGAAATTTTCACTTAAATATTATTATTTTTTGTCTCACATCTGATGACCATTGCTCCCAAAGGAGTGAAAACAATACCATTTGTATGTCTTATCCATTATCTGACATATTTGCAGGCAATTCATGAAGACCTGAAAATCTAATTTGTACATATTACCAAAGTAATTTAGAAATCTCAAAATCTTGACAGATTTAGTATTCAAAGCCCATGCAAGTCTTCAGAGTATGTATTCTAGTATCTTTGATGAAAATGCTTTCTGTAAATTCATATTTTAAAATAACTCTTGCCACTAAAGCCTGATTTTTTTTTCCTTCAGATTCTACAGAAGTTTGCTTTTTCTTCAAGTAAGTAGGTCAGACATGTAGTCAGGACCCACAGCCTTACTTAGCCTGTGTTCTTTGGAAACACACAACTATTTCCAAAAGGATATAATCCTAACAAAACCAAATTCTTAATATAAAAATATTAGAGTAGTTATATAGAGAAAGACTTTGTATAAGATGTTTGTAGTAAATTTTTATATGTTTTTCTCCCCAAAATATAACCATTATTCTTTTATAGAAAAAGTATTAATCATTTTGAAAACAACAATGAGCACTTCACAAAAGTGCAAGATTATCATCTTCTTTTCACCAAAAAATGGTAATATTCATATTATTCATTTGGATTAAATTTTTGTCATGCAAAGCCACCAATCAATACAAATGGCACAGTTTCGTTGTTTACAATAGTACCAGTTGCACTTCAGAATCATCATGACAATAAATTAATTATTGAAAACCAATATTTATAGTAATAGCACATAGAGTAAATACTAAGTTTAAGAGCTGATTAATTACTTAAAATAAGGAGTAAGTTAGCCGGGCGCGGTGGCTCAAGCCTGTAATTCCAGCACTCAGGGAGGCTGAGACAGGAGAATCGCGAGTTCAAAGCCAGCCTCAGCAACGGCGAGGTGCTAAGCAACTCAGTGAGACCCTGTCTCCACATAAAACACAAAATAGGGCTGGAGATGTGGCTCAGTGGTTGAGTGCCCCTGAGTTCAATCCCCAGTACCAAAAAAAAAAAAATAAAAATAAGGAGTAAGTTAGATATAAAATCTTAGGAAAAACTATTCTTTGTCACCTCCACATACTTGAACAAATTAACTCTTTTCTTTCTTGCCTTTCTCCTATTTTCTGTAATTATATCCAATTTAATCATTTTAGAGATTCGGTCAATTGAAAAATTTATTTTTTTGTTAACAGGAAACTTGCCATGGGTCTTTTGTGCTTCTACATATGGTTCTAACTGCTTTTTATTCCAGACCATCTTTCCAAAAGTGCACTTTTCACAGACTATCTTGTAGAGAGAGATGACATTTCTTTCCTGATCAAAGGGAAAGATGCTTATGATCGATTAGAAAAACTCAGGTTCCCTAAACTTGGGGTTCCTCTCCTCTAAGACAACTGGCTGCCTGTGCAGGTGTCATCTGACCCTCTGCATTGCCTCTGGGACCAGAAACCTGATGTAAATATACTGGTGCTCATGCTATCTGTTGTGCCACAAGAGGTAAAGTCCTTTGTGTCTGACCAGGAATCTTGTGTCTTCTGCTACCCTATATAAGATTATTGGTCTATAAGTGGGGTAAATTTCCAGACCTTTCACAATTCTTGACAGTTTTCAAAAACACTGGCCAGCTTCAGAGCCTCTGTTGTTCTCCTTCCCCAGCCTTCTCTCAGGACAGCACCAAGCAATGACTTTTATGACCCTGCCCAGCCTCGATCTCTCCAGGGCCACATGTCCTCAGGTCTTATCAGGAAAGAAATCTGCTTATGCTAACAGGGCTCTTGGAATAAGGAATTCCCACATAGGAGAAAGAATGAGAGGAGTGAGGACGCTCTGTAAGCCACCTCCATATTTCCTCCCTACAAGTGAGAGGCCACTTGTCTCCAACATGCCTGCCGCTACTGGAAAGTCCCTCATCCTCTCCCTATCTTTCCCTTTAAACTCTGTCATTTGTATAGCCTATTAACCTTTAACTTTATGACTACCCAAAGATGAAATATTGGCAGCATTTAAGGCTGAGAATACTCCAGACCTACCTTTTTGTTAGTTTGCAACAGGGGTGAAGCACCTTCTCTTAAATCAGTCATTTGTAATATCAGTCACAGAGATGCTGTCCATGGAGAGTATTTTTGGCTCACACAGCAAGCTGATTCATAATAAATGTGACAGCACTGGGTCCTACCCCTGCACTTCCTCTAGGAGGAGGAGCCCTTTCTTGCTCCTGGGATGAGATACTTTAAGTGTTAATAACACCATGAGCTATGTCTGATGCATAAGATCAAATCCTCCTAAATACCCAGCTGAAATATGTGCATGTACCTCCATTTTCAGAAGAGGAAACTCAGGCTTTGGTAGGTCAAGTAGTGGGACTCAGGAGACCCAGCCATGGAGTAGGCTGGAATCAGATTCTAGGTCTGTTGAAGCATCGAACTCTGGGCTGACCAGCCAAAATCAGCCAAGCTCTTTTTTAGCCTAGTCATACTTGAACTTAGAGTGACAGTTGCTATCTCAAATTGCTACAAGAACATCTTAGGACAGCGCCATCCTTAGTGAGAAGATGTGCTTTCCAAAGCAGGTAGAAAGTCCCAGTCCCCTGTGAGTTTGGGGTCCTGCTCTTCCATTTGCCTGAGGGCCACCAATCATCCCAGTATGCCCTGGATGTCCTAGGCTTAGCATTGAAGGTCCCAGACAGATGTAGACAGCTGATCACCCTACCTAAAAGTGACATGCTGCCTCTATTCTGGAGCTCCAGCTATGAAGAGGGGATGGAGCTGCCAACCTTACAGGGGCTCCAGGCTCCCCATAGAATAGCACCTGGCAGACTGGCACTGGGCAGCACAGGGTGTCCCTAGATCTTATGAGAGCTGGTTGTAAGGGAAGGTGGGGAACCCAAGTTCAGACTGGGCACCCCAAATGAAGGCTTGGGCACCTGGGAACCCGCAGAGACTTGGTGTGAAGGGCACACACTTGAACTTGTTCCCTTGCCCTGCCGTGTAGCTCTCCCTACAATGACCACACTCCCGACACACTGTAGACTCAAAGAGCACGTCTATTGTGCTGCCAACAGTGGCAGAAGACTCTCTGGGAGGCCAGCTGGGATTTCTGTCTGTTTGCTCTATGGCTACAGCCCCCGTACCTAGTAACTTTGTTGAATGAACAAACAAA
Source organism: Geosciurus inauris (assembly GCA_004024805.1). Classification (NCBI taxonomy): domain Eukaryota; kingdom Metazoa; phylum Chordata; class Mammalia; order Rodentia; family Sciuridae; genus Geosciurus; species Geosciurus inauris. The sequence goes on from PVHX01011898.1 coordinate 5,402, forward strand.
TGAAGCAGGGGCCTGGCTGAGGGTTCTCAATTGCTGTTGAACAGCAGCAGGTGGCCAGGAAACTCCAGGCTGAGCTGCTGAGGACCTGCCAAGGGTCGACCAGTCCATGATAACCCCAAGCTTCTGTGCTGTGGAGCCACTACCTTGCTGCTCTGGAACAAGCCCTCCATCAATGCCACCTGGTAGCTTGGATTTTTTGCTTCTCTACCACAAGACACACATCTCCAGAGCTGACTGGGCTGTGGCCTCCTCTTGGATCTTCCCAGGGCTTCCCAGCCCTGGCTCTGGGTGCCTGACCAACTTTTTCTGTTTGAAACTATTATCAGGGACCCCTGAAATGACCCTCTGGATGTCTGTCCCTATATGCTATGACCTGTGACAGAACTCTGTTCCATGGGGCCCCTGCACATCACTTCGATTAGGACCCTGCTCCTGATTGCACTGCTCTGACTCCCCAGTGCAAGCAGAGTGCAGAAGCCCAGGAGCTCCTCAGAGCTTAGCACACCAGGGATCCAGTTGCACTGGCTCAGGCCTAAGCCAGGCATTACCCAACTGTGACATTCCTAACTTTTTAACATGTATGTTAAAGTTTCTCTTGTTTTGGCCCCATTTTATGGTTAGTCTAAGGCCAGTCTGAAAGATAATATATTGTGACTATTATATTATTTATTTTTCAAGCCAACTTATTTATTGTTGCATGCTGAAAATGACAAATGATGTCTGTGAAAGGCGCGGTCAACAGATTCTATTAAAGAAATGATGGCATTGCTGAAAAGAAAAAAGAAAAAAAATACTGGCCAGTAGAATTGACAACTATTTGTTTCCCAATAATGTTTAAAAAAATTAAAATTTCTAACATCTTTTTTCACAATCTTTACAAGCAAAAAATGTAGAATATATGAAAGAAAGTAAAAAGATATATCTAATCATTAAAAACAGCAGAAAAACTAGAGCAACGCCTGGTAACTTCCCAGGACAAAGATTTACAGGAGTTTCTACAACACATCTTACATGATGTTCCCTTGGTTTCAACTCTGTGTGGTGCTGAGGAACATGGCTTTCCAAAGGCAAGAAGAAAGATCTGTTATTTTGCCTCCAAACTATGCAGCTCTCTCAGAAAAAGCTCTTTGTATTCATGAATATAGGTTCCTGTTAAAAGTGAGGGATGAAAACAGAAGACCACCCAAACACCAGGACTCTCACTTCCCAACCACAAGGCTCAGCAGTATCTGAGATTAAAGATGGAGGGAAAGGATGTGGAAGGGGCCACCTGCCATCTGGTTTTTACCACTGTGGCAGAGGCAGGTAGTCACTCCAGGGAGCTGCAATGTCAGGTGTCAAAGTCTTTCTAATTTCTGCCAAATCTAACATATGCTTACAAAGGAACAACATCTGGAAATGCTTTTTTCTTCTACTGGATGGTATTGCATATGGACAGTCACTTCAAATATATATTGAAAAGCCAAAGCTTAAGTCTACATCAACACACAAAAAAAGGAAAAAAAGAAAAAAGAAAACTTGGCAGATTTTTTTCCTAAAATAAGCATTCTATATTCTAAACCCCTAGAAAGAAGCTTGGATTGTGTCTCAGTTACTCCATCTCTCCATACTAACTGGACTGATTATCCTTTAAAACCAGTTACAGAGATTCTTGAATCAAAAAGGTGTTCCTCAAATTACAACCATTAGGGTAAAAAATAAGGCGCAGATTCCTGGGGACAGTTCAGTTTCTTCTTCAAAATCCTCTTTCTCTACAGATGTCAATTATGAAATTCAATGTAAGGGATTTGAGTCACTGATGGAAAAAAATAGTACATAAAATATTTAATTATAATCAATATTACCAACAATTGACTTGGAGACTCTTTTTTAAAACAGCTAAATAGATTTCAGATTCTTCTTACATTATGACATCCATTACTTCCAATTTTCCTCAGAAAATCACATTTCTTCTCTTCTTGAAGAAATTTGAAGCACGAAAAAGCAATATTTCCACAGCTATCAGGTTCCATCATATGGACAGGCATATAGTTTTCAAGGGACAGAGTCTTACTACAGAAGAAGTCTTTCCAGCAATTTGATGCAATAACCTTCTACTGCAGTTTCATGCCTCTGTGCTTTACAAAACCATAAGCCTGGAAAAAGGACAGAATCTTTTACATTACTAATGTCAAGAATAAATAAGCATTCTAAAATTATAGGCTGGTTAACTTGAACATAACTTCCTCCTTTAAAATCTTTTTTTTTTTTAAGACAAAAAAATTATCTAAAAAGAAACAAGAAAACTTAGCCGAGGAAGACTTTCTCTTCAGGGTTCCAAACTTCTTCAACATGGCTCCAACAGAGAACATTTTGGTACCTGTGCTTCTCCAACCTTGCCCCCCTCTCCTCCCCTCCCTCCATTTCCTCCCTCTGAATTCCAACACTTCTCTCACCACATGACCTTAGCACATATTATTTCCTCTGAATGGCACCTTAGATTAAAGGTTATGTTCTAGAAATCTTCCTTGATGCCAGAATAGGTGGTAGCTCTGATTTACTCTATCAAAATATGTATGTGTTGTGTGCTATACTTGCTAGTTTACTTCCCTTAATTTCTAGACAAAACTCAATGAAATTAAAGATTCTCTAGTTTTGTTGAGTAAAAAAATTAAGTCCTGCTTATACTTGGTCAAGTGTTGTTCTATTTAGGGTTTGAAGAGCTACAAAATTGGTCATACCATGGCCCTTTTATTCTTCAATGAAGAAATACTATGTAGCTCAAAAAGCCATTATCAATCAACATAATTAAGGGCTTCTTTGATCTGATAAAGCACATGCTTGTCTAGGTTTAACACAGTATAGGAAAGCAGATAGGAGCATCTCAGTACAGAATATTCTTTCTCTTTGGCAAAATTATTTATGCTGAAGGGGAGAGGAGTTTAATTCATGTATAAACACAAAACACTTTTAAATATTTCTGTATGGTATAGTTCATTAGACATGAACTCTGTTTTTCTAAAGTATGAAAGAATTTATTTATTTATTCTAATATTATGTTACATGTAATATACATAATGTCTTTGCATTCAGGAAAAAAGTGACCCTTCAAATAAAAGCATATACTTAACTAAATATATGTATATAATATATTTAAAAGTACAATTATATTTTAGAAAAAAACCTAGTCAATTTTAACATAAAATGATAAAACATTTAGAATCCATAAATTGTTCAAATGATAATATGTGTTATGATTCTGAAATATTACCTATGGTGACAGCAATGTGTCTTATCATTTATGTATATTTTGTGATTGTAGAAGAAACCATCAATCCAATTGTTGAGCCAGGAAATACATAGTCATGCATCAATTAATGATGGGGATAAATTCCAAGAAACACTTCATTAGGTGTTTTCATCATTGTGTGAGCATCACTTGGTATACTTACACACACCTACATGGTATGGACTACTACACACTTGTGTATGGCCTATTTGCTTCTAGGACATAAACCTATATAGCTTGCTACTACTCTGTATATTTGAGGTAATTGAAACACAATGGTCATTGATTTGAATCTAAAAATATCTGAACCTAGAAAAAGTAAAAAATATGGTTTAAAATATTTTACAATGCTATACCTGTATAGGGAACATAGCATGAATAAACCTTGCAAAACTGGAGGTGGTTCTAGGTGTCAATCAGTGACTGGTAAGTGAACAAGAAGGCCTAGTACATTACTGTCCACTACTGTAGACTTTCAAATGATGTACATTTAGGCTACACAAATTTTATGTATGCTATTTTCCCTTCAATAACAAAATACCTCTAATTTACTATAACATTTTTACTACATAAACTTTTTATTTTCTTAACTTTTTGACTTGTGGTAACACTTAAAACACAAACACATTGTACGGCTGCACAAAAAAACAACTTCTTTATATCCTTATTCTATAGGTTCTCGTTCCATTTAAAAGTTTTAATCTTTTAAACTTTTTTTTGTAAAAAACTAACACCCAAACTCGCACAACAGCCTAGGACTATGCAAGTTCAGGATCATCTCTATTACGGTCATCCTCCTCCACACCTTGTCTTTTTGGAAAGTCCTCAGGCGATAATGAATGGAACTGGCCTCTCTGATGAAAACACCACCTTCTGGTACACCTCCTGAAGACTCTGCCTGAACTGATTTATAGTTAACTATTTTTACAAGTAGAAAGATCATGCTCAGAGCTGGGGATGTAGTTCAATGCCAAAGTGCTTGCTTAGTATGCATGAGGCCTTGTATTTAATCCCAAAGAAAAGAACAAAGAAAGAAAGCTCTAAAATAATGATTTAGTACTAAATAGATAAGCCATAGCATCGTCATTTATCATCATTATCCAGTATTGTGTAGTTACATAGTGGTTTGTGCAATACTTTTATACCACAGCAGCTCCAGCATCACCACCACCATGGGAACAATGCATTGAATTATGACGTTGCCACAGCTATGATGCCACTGGGCAATAGGAATTTTTCTAAAATGCTATGCAGTGCATTACTGTACTTAAAACAATGAATTGTAAGAGGAGACTGCTGTTAAGACAATTGTTTCCAGAGGGTTCCCTGCAATGAATAATTAAGAAGGAAGATGAAATCCAAGACACCTTCACAGAAGAGTTGGGACTTGAGGATTAGGTGAGATTCAGGAAAGTGGAAAGTCATTGCCGGCAGCAGAAGTGGTGTGGCTAGAAAAGCCCTGCAGTGTTTATGGTGCTGAGGCCATGAAGAGATTAACAATGAGACTAGAGGACTAGAGCATGCTGAAGCAGAAAGAAACAATGTATGTGCAACAGGGGAACAGAGTTCATCGGGGGGGCTTGGTAAATGTCATGGCTTTGATATGAGATATCCCCTAAAAGCTCATATGTGAAGTAATGCAAGAATGTTCAGAGATAAAATGGTTAGATTATGAGAGCTTTAACTTAATCAGTGGATTAATCCACTGATATGGATTAACTGGGTGATAACTATAGGCAAGCAGGGAGAGGCTGTAGGAAGTAAGTCACTGGGGGCATGTCTTTGGGGTTTGTTTATATTTTGTCCCTAGTGAGTGGAGTACTCTCTCTGCTTCCTGGTTATCATATCCAGAGCTGCTTTCCTCCTCCATGTCCTTCTGCCATGATGTTCTGACTCGCCTAGGGTTCAGAGCTACACAGTCAGCCAACCATAAACTGAACCTCTGAAATTATAAGCCAAAATAAACTTTTCTTCCTCTAGGTTGGCCTTGTCAGGTACTTTTGTCACAACAACACGAAGTTGACTAAAACAAAGCATATACTTGTCATAGGTGTTTTAAGAACAGTAATTTTCCCTTGATGTACACAACAGACTGGATAATGGGGAAACCTGGGAAATCACAAAATGGCTTATGCTAATGATAGTAGAAATGAAAAGAGAGACTAGGGATGAAAGAAACATCAGCAAAGATGGTACAACAGTGACTTAACTGCAGAAGGTGTCCAAAATGCCTGCTCACCTAGATTTCCACAGTAGGCCATTGATTTATTTTTACCCTCACCTTGATGATGCCAGAGGAATCCTTTTTAACAAAACAAAATCTCCTCCTTAAATATCCTCCATTTCCTGTTACTCACATGAACACATAGAAGCCTAACCTGCTCCAGAGTAATTTGGTTCATACCTCTCTCTCTAGACTCATGCCCCATCCCAACCCTCATTTCCATACATCTAGTTCTGTTCACATGCCTGTCATCTGGCTAACTCATTCATACCTTCCTGACCCAGCTAGAAAAACATTGACTGGAATCTAAGCTGGAAGATAGAGCCCACTTCTCACAATGCTTTGTGCATAATAGAAATTCAATGACTTTTGTAAATTGGCAAAATTTTGATAAATCAACAGTCTCAGGAAGCATTTCCCTGATTTACTAAAACACTGTCATGTTCTGAGCCCACCTAAATATAAAGAACACATAGAATTCTAATTCTTAAACAAAGATTATCAAACAACAACTAAAGTATTTTAAAAAAGGAAAACTTGAAGAGAAAGTCTAAAGAAAATGGTATTTTTTTTTTACCAAACTCTTTGAGACTTAACTCAGAGATCAGAAGAAAATTATTTTTACAATATTGCTACTATCATTATATAATTGAGTCTTTATTATATGTCTGTCTCTAGTTGTTTTATATACATGAGTTCAGTTTTACTCACTCATGCCACAACATCTGCTATAAACCAGGTATGCTAAAAACCACTCCTTTTCAAGAACTGAGAATCAGCTACAATCTTTAGGTTATAGAAGACCCTAAAAGTAAGGGTTACATGATGCTATTAAAATTCTTCAAACTGCAGTCAAATCTATTAATCTTTTTATAGCACTGGGGCCTCCCGGGAAAGTGAGGCAGTGCAAAGCCTCCACTTCAAGCCCCAATTCTTACCATCAAGTCAGAAATATTTCAGATATGTCACTCAGGGTCCTAGGCATAAATTTATTGAAGGGCTAGGAAAAGAAAATCTGTAAGAAAAGTCTGATGTCATCCTGCTGTCAGTTAAAGGTCAAGAGGTGGACTTTCAAGTCCCCACTGTCATGACAACTGTAGGTCACTATGGCCCATGCTGACCAGTTCTAATTAGATCTTAACCATAAATTCTTACAGATTTTATTATTAGGAGGAATTATCCTCATCACCCTGAGTTCCTGGATCTGGTCTGTGAAAAGGGTCACAAAAGTCTTTCCCTTCAGGGTAACTTGGGTTCCTATTATGGACAATATTTTGAGCCTGCATTTCTCCTGCAGCTAACCAGTAGTTTGCTGAGGAATGTGACATAACTTGTCCACTTAAGCCAGGCAGGGCTGCAGGTAAATTGCTTCTTGGAAAAGAAGGTATCTGGGGGTCAGCACAGTGGGTCTTTTTATAGAATTGTTTCTTTAACTCATGTTCCCACCACTCACATCTGTCTGTCCCTTATCAATCTGAAGTGGTCAATGAACAGGGACCTCTTAATAGTTAGGTATCTAGTAAAATCCTACACAGTATCTAGATATTACACATTCTCAAGGAAGTAGGACATAACATGTTATAACAAAATTATATCTAATATTTTCTAATCCATATTTGATCCAAACTCCCTCAGGCTATCCCACCCCAACCAGCATTCAGCATGTCATTAGTTATTGCCTTTTACGGGTCAAAAAGAATGAGAAAAGGAGCCAAGCTGAACTAACTCACTGAAGAGTTTGCTATAATTTAATAAATCCAGGATCCCAATAATGACTTCCTATTTGTCTCTCTTTTTTTTTTCCTTTGCAGATGACAGTTTAATGCCAATTCCCACTTCAGATTAACTAGTCCTGAAGTTAATAAATATGGATTCTTGCCTGGAGTCTGCCTCTACCTTTGTGACCTTGAACAGATCTAAAAATTCTCTTTGAGATCCCATTGAAATAATTCAAGGCCCTTTCTACAATGAGAATCTATGATAAGAAAAGTCATCCTTAGAAAGTTCTGCTTAAGAAAATCATCAATGTAACAAATGAAAAAGTTTGCCTTTTTACACCTAGAGAGTACAAAAAGTAATGAATGAACAAATGCCAGTCAATTGTGGGAAGAACAATCGACACTAGCAGTAGAGTATTTCTCTCTCCCAAAACTTCTCTGAAGAGCAAATTTGGTGTGACAGCTGATAAATATGAGTTAAGCTTTTAGAATGGGCAAGGTCAGGCCTGGAGGAGGCTTCTGAGAGTCTGGGGTAGGTAAGCACCATCCAATAACACTGGGGAGCCTAGTCTGAGCCCAAATACTAGCACCCCTGCTTGTCATCGCTGGTTCCTGGACTGATCATGTATTCTGCCTCAGTGCTTTTCTAGCTCACAGTTCAGCATTTCTTAATTACCCTCCCCATCCTGATATCTGACAGATACCTTTTATAGAGGCTGCAATATTTCATCCAGCTCTTTCAACTGTTTGACCTTCTAACTCACATTTCTACCACCTCAACCATTTTCCACTTTCTAATGCCAGGCCAGAGTTGACAGTTTTTACCTGCCACCCCCTGCCACTAAGCCCCAGACAGGAAAGAAGCTGTCTATGGAACATATTTCTAGCCAGTGTTTAAACAACTGTAAGTGTTCCTTCTTTCAACAAGCACTTCTTAGGAGCCTACCCTGTGCCAGGCACTATAAATGAACAAGGAAATAGCAGGTAGGAACAAGTGCTAAGATGAAAATGATACAGGGGGATATTCTAGGAATGTTATAGACTACTTTAAATTGGGTGGTCAGGGAGGCCTTACAGAGTGAGGACATTTAAGCTAAGTCCTGATTGATACTAGAGGCAGCCAGGCAAAGATCTGAGGGGAGCATTCTAGGCAAAGGAAGCTGCTCTGGCAAAGGTCTTAAAACAAATGCGTTCAGTGAACTGAAGAACAGAAAGACCAGTGTGGCCAGAACACAGGCGCCTGATGCAGAGAAGATGAAATGGGAGAGTAAAACAGGAGAAGCAAGGAAGGAAGGGTATTGTGAATTGGAGTTAAAGAGCTTAGGTTTTATTCTAAGGGTAGTAGAGGATTTTGATCAATGAAATAATGTAATATGATTTACATTTAAAAGATTAAGAACAAGAGAACTCAGGTGGTCCATTATAGGCTCATTGCAATAACTGAGGCCAGATGTACTGGTAGCCTAGATTAAAGCGGTAATCATGAAGATTTAAAATAAAAATGGATATGATGTGGTAGAATTAGCTAACTGAGTAGATATAGGCCATGAGAGAAAAAGGAATGAAAGGTGACTTCTAGGCTTTGGTCATCTGAGTGGCTGGTCATATAACTGAGATGGGTAAATCTATGCAAGCAGTGTGGTGTGCTGGTAAATGTTTAACAACCAAGTCTCAGGAGGAATAATTCTTTTTTGGTAATGTTCAGTGTATAAGGTAAATGCTCTCACCACTGTCTAATTCAGTCAATAGACATGACATCCTTGAATGGGAGATGGTCACTAGTGGACTTTTCAGACCTGATAGAAATCAGCTTTAGCATATTATTGGTAGTAATAAGCTTTGAGGTGGGAATAAAGCCAAGAATTCTTATTTTGGTGTGAACCAAATTTTAAAACCCTACTGGGTATCCATTAGTCAATAGTTGTAGTTTTATACAATTAAATATAATTGTATGGTTGTATTTGTATATGAGAAATAAGTTGCATACTTGCAATCAAAGTACCTAGACTGCATTATCTTAATTCCCTCCAGAAAAAAAAATCTTCATTGATCTTTCTTTTTCTTACTGTTCTTTTTCTGTCATCCTTAGTTTATTTGTGTGTGTATAAATAGTGTGTGTAATAGTAGCTTTCTATTGCTGCTATAACAAATTACCACAAATACAGGTTTATTTTCTTACAGTTCCGTAATTTAGAAGTCTAACATGGATTTCTTGAAGCTAAAATCAAGTGTCAGTAGATCATTCTTTCTGGAGACTGTAGAAGAATTGACAAAACATTACCAAAAAAGGATTTTTGCTCCTGAGACTTGGTTGTTAAACATTTACCAGCACACCACATTGCTTGCATAGATTTACCCATCTCAGTTATATGACAAAAGACTATAGAAGAATTTGCTTCCTCACTTTCTTACTTTTTAGAGACTGCTCTCATTTTTTGATTCATGATCCTTTCCTTCCATCTTCAAAGCCAGCACCTCCCATCACATTACTGACCTCTCTTGTTTTCTTCTTCCAATTTTAAGGACCCTTGTGATTATGTGTGGCAACCCAGATAATCCAGGGTTACTTATTTTAAAGTAAGATGATTAATACCCTCAATTAGCAAACTAATTGTCTAACTCATTTAACAAACTCCAGGAAATAGTATGTATACATCTTTGGGTGATTATTAGTCTGCCTATCACAAGTATGTATGTATGCACACACAAGGACTAAAGAATGTGTTTATATTTTTACATCTGTACACATTTATCTGTATACAAAGATAAGTATGTATTCCCTCATACATCATATATTTTTATAACACAAAAAATTTACACATTTCTTCTACTATAATTTTGTTCCAGGGAAAATTTTCTCTCTAGAGGAACAATGTGTATACTTTCTTTCTCAGTTCAAAAAGACTATAAAAATCCATCCTATCACTCTTCCTTTGTTTTCTGAGAAGCTCAGAGCTAAATTTAAGTCTCAGATGCAATATAATCACTATATCTCCCTTTAATTAAGAATGGTACTGTATTTCATTTATTTCATATTGGAAACTACCTTAAATGCTTCTTTGGATATAGAATAAGTTATAAGCTATAAACAATAACAGCTCTGAAGGAAATCCCAGGAAATCAAAATAATAGTGTTACACACTGCTTAGTTCCATGTAGACCACACATTTTTAAAAAAATGGAAAGCTGCAAATATAAAGTAATAAGACTCCAAATCTCTGAGAAGGGAAAGAATGTCCACACTAGCTTTCCATTTTCCACAGTTCTGAGCTCTAAGTCATTCCAAGAAAATCAAAATGTGATAATCCCAGTCAGATAGAATATCCAAAAGAAAAAAGAAAACTTTCCAGGAAGAAATGGAGCCTGAATGGCTGGATGCCCTCTGTACATGAAAAGCTTCGAATGGCCTCAATCCTCACCACTCCCTGGACATTCATCCTTTCCCAATACTTCACATCTGGAGTTCAGATACCCAAGGGCATTTTTTAAAATTTCAGATGAGCCACTGAGCATGAAATGCTTTACTGATAATAAAAGTCCCACCCTATGGATGGATGTAGTTCTAGCAGCAGCTACTTCACAGCCTGAAACATAGCCCCATGCCCATTCCTATCAACCATAAGCAGCCATATTAATTCAACCCCCTGTAAAAGTAGTTCACAGGTCACAGAACCAAATGCTGCATCCAAAGTAGGAGCATAAGCCTTCCTGAAGGCAGCTCCCCTCCACTCTCCACTGTGTGTGATCCTGTTTGTCCTCAGTGGCCTAGACATGCATCAAGAAAAAGTAAGAAGCAAGGTGAATAAAGAAGGGAGCATCCTGTGCAGACAGAACAAAAGCTCTGACTGCCATGCTGCCCTACCTCAGAGACCAGTCATCTCCCTGAAAAGATTTCCCTTCAAACTTAGAAGATAGAACTGAGCTCAAAACCTAGCACCAAGATGTACCCATATATAGCCTTGGGAAAGTCACCGAGTTCTTTGAACTAAGTAGACTTATCTTTAAAATATGATGAACAGTAGTACCCACCTTGTAAATTTGTATAACGCTATGATTTGTGTAAACTGCTTAGCATACTATCTTGATATAGGAAGTGCTCCCTAAACATTAGATATATTCCTTGATAAAATAATAATAATAATGCCCATCTTGAATGCCAAAAATACATTGCATATTGAGTAGCCCAACAGTATCTACTTGTTTAAATTCTCAAAATAAACTCCAGAAAGAAATTTGGTCCACAGAAGACAACATAGCAAGCATTTAATCTGCAAACAGCCTGCAATACTGACACCCATCATTTGCCACAGGTATACTCTGTACCTGCTACTGGACTAAATAATTTTTATACATAACAATACAATATTTATAGTTACCTTGTACTTACTTATTTTAAACCTGAAACTGCTCATCTCACATATAAGTAAACTGAGGCATCGAAAGTTAAATACTTCCCCAAAGCTACATAGGTAGTGAGTTACATCATTACCCCAGACCTGTTTGAAGTCACAGCTGATGCTTTGCGTGATTTAAGACATTTCAAAGAGAAAACGAGAACAAAAATGCCAGTCTTTTAAATATCTTCATATAGTGATGAGATGGTCTGTCATCAGACTATTCCTCCCCTCCCTAAAGTCTGTGCCCCTTTCTTAGCTTGGAGGTGTGGACCAAGCTTATTTTTTATTTTACAGCCTCTACCAGGTACTGAATTGAATATCCTGGCACACAACCCCAAAGGATCTTGTCTGGATATTCTGTCTTGTTTCCCTGAGGTCAGCTGCTTGCAGGCAGCTCAACTTCTAATGGTGAGGTGGAATCTTTTGGGTTGAGTGCCTTTCCATGATGGCACCATTGTTTTAGTCAGCTTTTTCACTGCTGTGACTGAAAGATACAACCAGAACAATTTTAAAGGAGGAAAAGTTTATTTGAGGGCTCACGGTTTCAGAGGTCTTAGTCCATAGAAGGCTGCCTGCATTTCTCAGGGCTTGAAGTGAGGCAGGACATCATGGCTGGAGTGTCGTAGAAAGAAGCAGCTCACATCATGATCAGAAAACAGAGAGAGACTCCACTCTCCAGATACAAAATGTATACTCCATAGCCACGCCCCCAATTAACCACTTACTCCAACCATACCCCACCTGCCTCCAGTTACCACTCAGTAAATCCCATTAAGAAATTAATTCACTGATTAGTTTAAGATTCTCACAAACTTAAACCCAATCATTTCTCCTCTGAACCTTCTTGCGTTGTCTCACACAAGAGCTTTTCATATCCAAACTATAACAATCATCTTATGTTCTGTCTCTTCTCTCTCTCCTAGAAAGCAATATTACTTGAACATTGGCTAAGGTCTTCCAGTCAGAAGTCAGGTAAACTTTGTTTTAAATCCTGGATCTAACATTTACTGAATGTGTGACACAGGGTTAATTTACTTTGTAACACCCGGTTTCTTTACCTGAAGAGTGAAAGTAAAAACGGTCTTTATCACATTGGTTTCCTAAAAAGATTAGATAATAAATGAGATTAAATATACAGCTTTTAACACAGTGCTTGGCACAGAGTTATTGAATATGTGCATGATATTATTATTATACTCCTCACAATTTTGATGTGTGCTGCTTACTTTTCTGACTCATACTAGGTATCAGATTCACTTTGGTGTCTCCAGTTTCTATACCAGTGCCCAGCCCCTTGTGGTGGCTTATTGAACATTGCTGGTTGAATGAAAGAAGGCTATGAATGAACTCTTTATCCAGAATGTCATAAACTACTCTCACATTTCCATCTATTAGTGATCTTAACATTTCCCTTTTGGGTGGGAAAAGAGAGTGAGAGAAGTTTTTAGGAAGTTTTCTGCATAGAGTACTATGTGAAACCCCTGCACTGCTCTTTCAAAACACTAGAGATCAACACTATTTATCTTGGCTTCTGGAGGCAGACTGCTGTGTCTTTGACAGTGATAGGACGCAGACCCTGGGCCACATGGGACCCCAGTTATATGCTGACTGCATAAGTGTGCACAAAGCCTTCCTTCCGAGGAGGCATCCCTTCCAAGGAGGTTTCACTATAAGCTTCCTTAGTCTTTTGGTGTGTTGTAACTAATGAGTACCCACTTTAGTAGGAGGAATCAACTAAACCAGAAAGAAGGAAGTTGTCTCGTGAAAAGAAAGGTAAGGGCCAGTGTGGACTGGGTTTATTGAGTAAATTCTAGGGAGTTTTGAGAAAGTATTGTGGGAGACTGAAGCAGAGGTCAAAGAGTAATATTTAAGATACTGAGATGGATAAAGTTTATTAGCATAGTTTTCTGTGTGTTTAATGGAGTCTCTTCACAAGATTCCGGTACACATTTATATAGCTTTTCAAAGATGTCTGGCATATAAGTGGTGTTTCTTTTGAACGAGACACCTTGCTGAGATTGTCCCACAGGAGTCCTTTCTTTATGTCTCACATACACTCGGTCAATTAATATCCATTAGTATAAACTGAGCTATGTTGATAGGACAATTTGTCTTTTCTCAACACCCTGAGCTATATGCATTTTATATGGAACACTGTATAATGATGTTCTCTTTCAAAGCTGCCCCTTGAATCCATATTTGTTTTATTTCAGCTGCATTAAAATGACTACTTGAAGAAGCCAACCGATCATCCAGCATAATTCTCCTGGAATCAATTTCCTTTTAAGGACAGATTTCTAATGAAATTGCTTTCCATTTTTCCTTTCCTGTGTTTTGTTGAATGAATAAGCAGTTTCTGGCCTCTGCCAATATCCACATAACAGTAAGAAGTGTTAAGTTCATAAGACTTGTTCTTTAGGTCAGAGTGCTTCTTTTCTTTTCCAGCTACTATCAGTGTGACCTTCAAAAAAATCACAGAAACTCTGTAGGCTCCAAGTCTTCATTTAAAAAAAAATACATTTGGATTTTAAATGATACATGCTTATTATATAAAGCCAAATGATATAAAATATTATAAAGGGAAATTCTTGCTCTTTTGTTCCCCCTTTATCAATGATACTACTTATAGTTGCTATCTTTACACTTTTTTCTATGTAAACATATATAGTAATGAGTACATAATTCAAATAAAAATACATATATTGTATATGTCATTTTCTTAAAAATTAGAACACACTAAACATAATATTCTACTAGTTACTTTTTTCAAGTTGAAAATATAGTTTTGTGAGATTCAAATGAAATAATGTATGTGGAAATAATGTGATAATCGTAATATATTATACAGAGGTATTATATTATTATTGTAACTAGGGTATCATTTATTATTATTAGGGGCTTTGTCCTCATAACTTACCCTTCCTATATAGTTTGGAGGATGACCAGCTTTCCTTTTCTTCCTTGAAATTGCTTAAAAGTACTCCATTGCCTCAACTCAAAGGTAATCTTGAAGAAATATTTTTTAACATTTATGAATCCAAGATACCTATTAGAATAGCACACTCTGGGGCTGGGTTTGTGGCTCAGTGGTGGAGCGCTTGTCTAGCATGTGTGAGGCACTGGGCTCAAATCTCAGTATCGAATATAAATAAATGAATAAAATAAAGATCCATCAACAACTAAAAATATTTTTTTTAAAAAAAAGAATAGCACATTCTGGCTTAACTTAGTAGCTTTTGACTGGTACATAAAATGGTGTGTCTTAGAACTATGGTATCTTAGATTTGGTGAAATACACTAGGTGAATATCTCTTCTTCCCTCAAATAATTTGTTGTAAAATTGTTACCTTGGGCAAACAACTTCATCTCCCAATGCCTTAGCATCTTCATCCATAAAATGATGGTGATAATTAAAAGTATTATTATGAAGAAAGTTCCTAGCACAGAGCCTAGCTTATAATATGCATTATAATAGGCTTATAATAAATATAAATTTATTCTTTCCCCTGCCTTTCTAAATTAAATTCAAAATCCTTGGAATCATATTTAAGGCTCTAATCACATCACTGCATGCTACATACCCTGTCCTTTAATCAACCTGTACCACGTGCTATTTCTGAAATCTACCCCACACTTCTCCAGTCTTGTCCCTTCGAGAGTTGCCTATCAATGTCTCACCCACCTCAATGTTGATACACAGAATTTTTTCTGATGTCCTTGGAGCAGATGTGATCTCTTTCATCTTTGAGTTTCCAGAGCACCTTGTTTGTGCTGTCACATTTTCTCTCATCTTGACCTTGTCCTCACCACTTACTTGCGAGAACTTCTTTTGAAACAGACTAGCACTTGCTCACCTGTGTGCACCATAAAGCAGCACAGGGACTTACATTATATGAATTTTCACCAAATAAATTTTTCACTGAAATGTACCTTTACATTAAAGTCTGTGGTTATGGGGCATTGCTCCAGAAATGGTGACATTTTCAAACCTTATATCAAACCAAGATATTAGTCTGCAAATATATTTAAAAGCATTTTATAGGCAAATATTTTCTTAATTCCTTCAAATCCTTAGTTTATACTCATTTATTTTATTTTGAAGACAAATAGAAAATTTTCCCATATGCAAAATGAGAAAACTTTAGTGAAACCAGTGTGCTACTTATATTTGGTATTTTGTCACTTAAGTAAAAACAACAGTGAAGGTAAAATTACTTGAATATTCTGGAAGGTGGATAACCATGTAATCTCATATATACTAGACTAAACCTGTGCTGCATGAACTAAAGTTAATAACTCAATCTAGAAGCTACATACAGTATGTTATATAAAAGTACAAATATGCCACAATGAACCCCATTATTCTTTGTAATTAATATGTACTAATAAAAACAGAAATGTAAGTCATTAACCTTTCTTATTCAATAGAAATTGTTTTTAAAGGAATGGTTCTTCTATGACACACATGTATCTTGCTAAAATTGTACCAACAGAGACCTCCAGTGGCTGAATGACTTTATGTGGGAGAAATGTGGACAATATAAAGGAAATAGAAAAGACATGATGGCTTATTCACCCAAGGCTCTTTGGTCCAGTGTCTTTTGTGCCATGTGTTTTAGTACTTCATCACCTCCTAAGTGTCTGACGACAACTGTGTTCTCACCATCACACCAGGAAACATAGTGTGTGATGTTCTCACCATCACACTAGGAAACCATATCCCTATCCAATAGAACTGCTTACTAGAAATTTACCTGATATCTATTTGAAATTATTTTTATTAAATTATATAATATGAATTAATTCAAATTATATCCTCTAATTTTTTCTGTAACATTTACTAATCAGATTCACTACTTATAAGCATTGATACTCCAATATATAAAAAACAATTCTCAATTGATCTTAGATAAATTATACAAACTATATATGTAAGAAAAATATATACACATAGACAAATATGACAACATCTTGATAACTCAATTAATGGAGCGGATGTGAGAAAGCAAGATCAGGGAGATCCAAGATGGCAGCCTAGAGGGATGCGGCATTCCTTGTCACTCCTTGACCTGGGATTCAAGCAGTGGGAATGCTATTTCTCTGTGAGTTATGAGAGGACCCCTGAAAGCTGCTCCCATGCTGGTGTCATGGCCTCGTGCCTATGTGGGTCTCCCGGCTTCAGTGTTTGCGCAGGACCCCATCTGTTCCCATGCAGGAACCCCAGCATCAGTGTCCACACACCACACAGGACCCCTGGCTGCCACTCCTGTGTGGACCCCCATCTACCATTGTGAGGCTCCCCCAGTCACCTCTATCTTGGGACCTGAAACTGCTGCCATAGTCCCCTTTATGCAGTAGCCTGAACCTGCAGACACAGAACAGGGTCTGGTGACAGTTGCCCACCACAACACTGCACACCACAGAGCTGCATCTCTGAACATATCGCCAAACACCACTGCCTGGCCTACTCAAACACCTCATCTCTGAAAGCAGCTGCATCCATCTTGGGACACCTTTGTCACCATCTTGGACTATCCTCACTATATCCATTGCCATCTTTAGTTGGGGCAACTCCCAGCTTGAGACACCAGCTAGGGCCTAGAAGCAATATCAAAATACCTATAGTCCCCAAACTCCCCCCCTCCCCTGCAGCCACTAACCTGGCACAGTACTTGCAGCTAGGTGGCCTGCAAAGCCTGGTCCTGATCTGCCCGACACAAAACAGCTCTCCGTAACAGGTGCACAAGCTCCACAGTACAGTCCACAAGACCTCCAGAGAGAGATGCTCCTGATTGGGAAGTAAAAAGGGAGGGGGTGAATGATATACAGTTTAGAAGTTAAATTAGTGACCAGGAACTGTGAGGTCTACAGGTGATATAAGGAGATAAAACCAGGGGACCCACATCACACAAGGGTCCCCAAAGGAGATCCTTAAGGTAGAGTCTTCCCATGGGGACTGGCAGGTGCTATTCTGCATCTAAGACCAACCCTCCTACCCTAATAACTTTCACCATCCTGAGGGTGGAGTTACCAGCAAGCAACAGACAACTCCATCCAACAGATGAGAAAGGAAGCAGGAAAGATACCGAACTCCAACAAAAACAATCCTTTAATTTACCTTGAGATTTTTTTTCTATTATCTTTTTTCCTCTTCATCTTATTCATCTCTCTTTCTCTCTCTTTTCCCACCCTCACATCCCCAACATTTGTGAAACCACATATTTTTCATGCATTAGGCAACTGATGACTGGGAGGTCTGATTAGTATATTACACTTGTGCTGAATATTCTTTTGTATTTTATTTTTACTTTTTTATTTTTCTTAATTTTTATGTTTGTTTGTTGTACTCTATTTTCTTCCTACTTACTTGTCTTCCCAAATCTCTTCTCTCTTTTCTCATGCTTCTAGTCAACTTCTTTTTATTCCTCTCTCATGCTTCCTAAGATCTAATAACTCTATATCCTCATTCCCTACCTCCTTAACTTCTCATCCTACACCCCACCACTAGTCCTCTCTTGGTCCACCATAACACAATGTAGACCCTTTTGCAAACCTACTGTTTACATTGTAGATGATAATTTAACTCAACATTTCTGTATATTGTAACAAAACCATAAATGTCTTATTAGGAGCTATTTGGTTTAAAGCTGTACACTGTATTGGGATCTGTTAATATTGATCTCCCCCTTAAAGAAGAAGTATTAGAACCCTGCAGGGAAGCTATAAGCCTATAGGATAAAAACTGTAACACATTGGATCTGCAGTGCTACAAGGGAAGACACACAAATAACATGAAAAAACAAGGGAAGAAAGTACCACAAAAAAACCAAGATACTACATTATTGGAATACATGGCCACCAAAGCAGAAGAAATGTCAGAGGAGTTCAGGATGCACAGAATTAAGATGTTCTGTGAATTAAAGAATTATATAAGACAACAAACACAGGCAGCAAAAGATCACTTTGATAAAAAGCTACACAGGCAAATATAGGAAGCAAAATATTACTTCAATAAGGAGACAGAGATTCTGAAAAAAAAGACAAACAGAAATCTTTGAAATGAAAGAAACAAAAAACCAAATAAAAAACTTCAATAGAAAGCATCATCAACAGATTAGATCACTTGGAAGACAGAACCTCAGACAATGAAGACAAAATATATAATCTTGAAAATAGAGTTGGCCACACAGTGAAGATGGTAAGAAACCAAGAGCAGAACATCTAAGAATTATGAGATAACATCAAAAGACCAAATTTAAGAATTATTGGGATAGAGGAAGGCATAGAGTCACAAACCAATGGAATAAACAATCTATTCAATGAAATATTAGAAAATTTTTCAAACTTGAAGAATGAATTGGAAAATAAAATATAGGAGGACACCAAATGTACAAAATCACAACAGATTTACACCAAGGCATATTATAATGAAAGTGCCTAGCATACAGAATAAGAAGAGAATTTTAAAAGCCACAACAAAGGAAAGGAATCAGTTTACATATAGGAGGAAAACAATTAGGATCTCTGCAGATTTCTCAAACACAGACTATCAAAGCAAGAAGAGCCTGGAACAATTTATACCAAGCTCTGAAAGACAATGGATGCCATTGTCTTATATATCCAGCAAAATTAAGAATCTTATATCCAGCAAAATTAAGCTTCAGATTTGATGATGAATGTATAGATAGTTAATAATATGGGTCCATCCTTAAGTGACTTAGGGAGAGTCTATTAGTGAGAAATTTGGAGAGACTTTAAAGACAGTAAACACTCTCAATGTTATTGTTCGGGGCCATCTGGCACACTAATGAGCTCTTGGTTCATCAGAACTTTCAACTTTCGACCCTGTGAGCTTGGAACCTGGCCAGTTCCCACCTTGCAGAGAATAAACAACCTAAGGCCAGTTGCATAATGCCCGACTGCATATTGGGAGGGGTTGCTGTGCCTTTTTAAGTCCTCCAAAGGGTAATGAGTATGAGAAGAAGGAATCTAACTGGAGAAGAAGGAATCCAACTGGAGAAGAAGGAATCCAATGCTTTGAGTGTAGAAGAAGGAACCTGATAATGAGAAGAAGGAATCTGACTCGTGAAGAAAGAATCTGACTATCACATATATGCTTACCCTACCCTCAGTGTTGCTCCCTTTTACCCGAGGATAGGTGTTGAAGGTGATGATGATGCTTTGAGTGCACTTGCAAACCCATGTTGTGTTATCCAGTGCAGATTGGTGAGTGCTTATCAGGCTGGAGCCTCTCTTTCTTTCTTTTCTTTTATATTATTGATTTATTATATACAATGTTGAATATTGCAAAGTATAACTGTTGCTTGCTCATTGTTATATAATCTCATATTAAAGCTTATCCATCCTGTTGTGAGGCTGGTGATTCATTCCATGAATCTGCCATATATAAATTAGTCTGAGATCCAGACCAAGACAATGAAATAAAAAACTTCCAAGATAAACAAAAGTTAAAAGAATTTACAGCAAGAAAGCCTGCACTACAGAACATTCTTAGGAAAATATTCCATGAGGAGGAAATGAAAAACAACAGTGAAAATTTGCAAAAGGAGGAACTACACCAAAGGAAAGGCCAATCAAAGGAGAAACCTGTCAAGTTAAAAATGAAAAATAAACCAAAATGACTGGAAATAAAACCATGTCTCAATAATAACCCTGAATGTGAATGGCCTAAACTCATCAATTAAAAGACATAGACTAGCAGATTGTATTTAAAAAAAAAAAAAAAAAAAGACCCAACAATTTGCTGCCTTCAAGAGACTCATCTCACAAGAAAAGACATCCACAGACTGAACCTGAAAGGATAGGGAAAAACATATCATTCACATTTACCACATAAATAAGAGGGGTTTCCAACCTCATATCAGATAAAGTGGACTTCTAACCAATATTAGTAAAAAATAAAATGAATGAATAAAGAATGTCAGTTCATACTGCCTAAGGGAATCATACATTTATAACAGAACAATTATAAATCTCTATGGCCCAAACAATTGGGCGTCTATGTATATTAAACAATCACTTCTCAACTTCAAGAATCAAAGAGACCACAACAAAGTAGTACTGGGTGACTTTATCACACCTCTTTCACCACAGACTAGATCTTCCAAACGAAAACTGAACAAAGTAACTATAAAACTAAATAAAACAGTCAATAATTTAGACTTAACAGACATATATAGAATATACCATCCATCAACAAGCAAATACACTTTTTTCTCTGCAGCACATGGAGATTCACATTCTCCAAAACAGATCATATGTCATGCCTCAAAGCAAGTCTTAGCAAATACAAAAAGAGAGAGAGATACTACCCTACATTCTTTCTGGCCATGATGGAATGAAATTAGAAATCAATGACAAATAAAAAATAGAAGCTACTCCAACACCTGGACACTAAATAATACACCATTGAATGATGCATAGGTAACAGAAGACATCAGGGAGGAGACAAAAAAAAATTCTTAGAGGTAAATGAGGGCTCTGATACAACATATCAAAATTTCGGGAACACTATAAAGGCAGTGCTAAGAGAAAAGTTCATTGCATTAAGCTCATTCATTAAAAGAAGAAAAAGTCAACAAATAAATCTCAAAGCCCCAGAAAAAGAAGAAAAGACCAACATCAAAAGAAGTAGAGGACAGAAAATAATTAAAATCAGGGCTGAAATCAATAAAATTGAAACAAAAAGAAAACCAATTCAAAACATTGACAACATAAGAAGTTGGTTCTTTAAAATATAAATAAAACTGACAAACCCTTAGCCACCCAAACAAAAAGAAAATTCATGATGAAAAAGGAAATATCACAACAGACACTATGGAAATACAGAGGATAATTAGAAACTATTTTGAAAATGTATACTCCAATAAACTGGAAAACCCCAAAGACACCAACAAATTTCTAGAGGCATATAATGTACCCAACTGAACCAGGAAGACATACACAACTTGAACAAATCAATTTCAAGCAAGGAAATAGTAAATGCCATCTAAAGCCTACCAACCAAGAAAGGCCTGGGACAAGACATATTCACAGCTGAGTTCTACAAGACTTACAAAGAAGCATTAATACCAATACTTTTCAAATTATTCCATGAAATAGAAGGAGAGAATCCTTCCAAACTCCTTCTATGAGGTTAGCATCACCCTGATGCCAAAACCAGACAGAGACACATCAAAGAAAGAAAATTTCAGACCAATATCCCTGATGAACATAGATGCAAAAATTCTCAATAAAATTTTGGAAAATTACATACAAAAACATATATAAAAAATAATGCACCCTACCAAGTGGGGTTCATTCCAAGGATGCAAGTTTGATTCAACATATGGAAATCATAAATGTAATCCATCACATCAATAGACTTAAAGAATCATACGATTTTATCAATTGATGCAGAGAAATCATTTGACAAAATGCAGCACCCTTTCATGTTCAAAACACTAGAAAAACTAGCCATAGTAGGAACATACCTCAACTTTGTAAAAGCTATCTATGCTAAACCCAAGGCATCATCCTAAATGGACAAAAATTGGAAGCATTCCCTCTAAAAATGGGAACAAGACAGGAATGCCCTCTTTCACCACTGCTATTCAGCGTAGTCCTTGAAATTCTAGCCAGAGAAATTAGATGAAAGAAATTAAAGGGATCTGAATAGGAAAAGAACTCAAATTATAATTATTTGCCAATGACATGATACTGTACTTAGAGGATACAAAAACTCCACCAGAAAACTTCTAGAATTTATAAATGAATTCATCAAAGTAGCAGGATACAAAATCAACACCCATAAATCAAATGTATTTCTATACATCAGTGATTAATCCTCTGAAAGAGAAATTAGGGAAACTATCCCATACACAATGGCCTCAAAAAAAATATAATAAAATACTTGGGAATCAATCTAACAAGAGAGTGAAAGACCTCTACAATGAAAACTACAGGACACTAAAGAAGGAAATTGAACAAGACCTTAGAAGATGGAAAGATCTCCCATGCTCTTGGATAGGCAGAACCAATGTTGTCAAAATGGCCATACTACCCAAAGCGACATACAGATTCAATGGAATTCCAATTAAAATCCCAACACATTCCTTATAAAAATAGAAAAGGCAATCATAAAATTCATTTGGAAAAATAAGAAACCCAGAATAACCAAAACAATCTTTAACAAGAAGCGTGAAGCAGGAGGCATCACAATTCCAGACTTTAAATTATATTACAAAGCTGTAATAACAAAAACAGCATGGTATTGCCATCAAAATAGACATGTAGATCAATAGTACAGAATATAAGACATAGAGACAAACCCACATAAATATAGTTATCTCATACCAGACAAAGGTGCCAAACACGTACATTTGAGAAAAGATATCCTCTTCAACAAATGATGCTGGGAAAACTAGAAATCCATATGCAGCAAAATGAAACTAAACTCCTATCTTTCACCATGCACAAAATTCAACTCAAAGTGGATGAAGGACCTAGGAATTAGACCAGAAGCCCTGTGCATGAGAAGAAAGCAGTTCCCAAATCTTCATTATATCAGATTAGGCCCGACTTCCATAACAGGACTCTTAAAGCCACAATAAATAAAAGCAAGAATCAATAAATGGGATGAATTCCAACTAAAAAGCTTCTTCTCAGCAAAAGAAACAATCAGTGAGGTGAACAGAGAGCCTACATTCTGGGAACAAATTTCTTCCACATGCACATCAGATTGAGCACTGGATAATCTCCAGGATATATAAAGAACTTAATACCAGAAAAAACAAATAACCCAATAAATAAATGGGCTATGGAGCTGAATAGAAACTTCTCAGAAGATATACAATCAATCAACAAATATATGAAAAAATGTTCAACATCTCTAGCCAGTAGAGAAATGCAAATCAAAACTACTCTAAGATTTCATCTCACCCCAGTCAGGATGGCAGTTGTCAAGAATGTAAGTATCAATAAGCATTGGCAAGGATGTGGGGAAAAAGCACACTCATACATTGCTGGTGGGACTGCAAATTGGCGCAACCTATCTGGAAAGCCGTATGGAGATTCTTTTAAAAACTTGGAATGGAGCCACCATTTGACCCAGCTATCCCTCTCCTCAGCCTATACCCTAAAGACTTAAAAATAGCATACTACAGTAATGCAGCCACTTCAATATTTATAGCAGCACAATTCACAATTGCTAAACTGTGGAAGCAACCTAGATGCCCTTCCATAGATGAATGGATAAAGAAAATGTGGTATATATACACAATGGAATATTACTCAGCAATAAAAGGAATGAAATTATGGAATTTGCAGGTAAATAGATGAAATTGGAGAACATCATGCTAAGCGAAGTAAGTTGATCCCAAAAAACCAAAGGCTGAATGTTTGCTCTGATTAGTGGATGCTGATACATAATGGGGGTGGTGGTGGGAGCATCGAAGAAATGGAGGAACTTTGGATGGGGAATTGGGGAGGGGTGAGGGGAGGGGGAATGGGAATAGCAAAAATGGTGGAATGAGATGGACATTACTACCCTAGGTACATGTATGAAGACACGAATGGTGTGACTCTATCTTGTTTGCAACCAGAGAGATGGTTAATTGTGTTCCATATATGTACTATGACTTGAAATGCACTCTTCTGTTTTAAAAATAAATTTTAAAAAAATAAAGTGAATAGAATAATAAACAATCCCTTCCAAAAGAGATTTTCCACAAATATTCATACATATTCTCTTGTACCTCCATTAGAAATTTTGTCTCTATGCAGCTCTAAGCCCAAATGCACAGGATTAAAAAAAGTGAAGTTTGGTTAATAATGATATTAGCATAAGAACAAGTAATTACATTTATGTGTATTCATACTTAAGATCGGGACATCTGGAGTCAAATATACTCAAGAAAAGGTCCATGTCTTTGAATTCACAGTGTTGGGCATGTAGCAGTCACTTGATAAATGTGCTGCCAGTGAATGACAAAGATAAAGTCTCCACTCTTCCCAAATGTACCAAGTAGCTAACTTTATTACCCCCTCTTCAAAGTAGGAGAGAAATATAATTTTTATTAAATGGAAACTCATATTATTTAAATGTGAATTGCAACTACATGGGCTACTTGTTACATATGAACTCTGTCAAAACAATAGAATGGCCAATTCTTCATACTTATGCCAAGGAGAAGATAAACTGTATAAGATAAACTATATACGAAGATAAACTGTATCGATAAGCTATATAAGAGCTGGGCACGGTGGTGCACACCTGTAATCCCAGCACTTTGGGAGGCTGAGACAAGAGAATCGCAAGTTCAAAATCAACCTCAGCAACTGTGAGGCACTAAGCAACTCCGTGAGGATGTGGCTCAGTGGTTGAGTACCCCCGAGTTCAATCCCTGGTACCAAAAATAAATAAATAAATAAATCCCCCTATATAAGAGATGATGACCCAAAAAAGATCACCCTCCATTTCTTCTTGGGTTTTTGTTTCTGATGGAGATTATAAAGAACACTGAAGTGAAGAAAAAAAAAAAAGTTGTCATGGACCAAGAGTCCAGTAGAAACACTCAACACTCATATTCTACATAATCTATTTCCGGTTAAATATAAGCATTTGCCCAAATAACACACTAATTCAACATGCAGAAAGATCAAATCCATTGGTGCAGGAATAGGGAAACAGGATTTTTTTGATACAAAATCATAAGATTCAAATAACTCTTTAGTTATAAGTGAGCTACGTCTAGAGATTCAAACAAACTGCAGTCTTTCTAAAAATATTTTATTGCTTCTAAAAATGAGAAATCATTTTGCTTCCTATTTCACTCCACAGCTCTCTATAACTATATACATATTCTGTTCCTTCGTATATCTCAAGCTTACTAAGATTGTTTCTGTCCTTTTCTGTCCCTAAGAGTAAGATTTCTGGGCTTTGTGAATGAGAATTCACAAATAATTCACAAAAGATTGTGAATACGGACTAGATGTCACATTTCTCAATAATTAAGGTATCATACTGATTTTTTTTCTTTTAATATCTCATGTGTCATATCCAAATTCCTTTGGCTATTTGTAGATCTCAATGTTATAAAGACACTTTGTATCTAAGACTTTCATTATTAAATGAACATTTGGTTCTTATAGCATGAATAAGGGAAAATAAGGAAGAGCCATAAAAGAAAATACTTCATAATGAAAGAAAATATATACAAAACATTGTCAATGAAGTGAGTTATCTTCTATTACAAACCACCTTGACCCAAAATACTCTACTTACCAATGTTACAAAAACACATTTCAGATTTTTGGTACTTTGATGTGTATGAAAGCACATGAAAATAGGGAAATAATATAGATCAGTAGTTAAAGGTAAAGATATGGAGTTAGAGAATTAAGTAATCACATGATCTTAAACAAATTACTTAAACTTTTTGTGTAGTTTCTTTATCTGTCAAGTGGCAGAATAAAACTATATAGGAAGATTAAATAAGATCATTCACATAAATAACTAAGTACTATGTCTGTTCTTAAAAAACATGACCATATAGTTAATATTTATTATTCAAGAAGTTGAAGAATGAGCCTTTATACATTATTAAAACAATTGCATTGGGAGTAGTATTTTAAAGCAAACTGCCTAGGTTAGAACAAATGGAAGATGTGTTAAGAATGATGCAGGCCAAGCTTAATAGAGCCAACTACCATCATGAAAGCAGGTAAAAATAAAAATCTCACTAGAAGGGTAGGTACACACAAGAGAAACCAAAAATTATCAACACAGCAAACCATCAAACCAAGAGAGGAAGAAAATAATAAGATATGTTCAAAATAATGAGCAAGAAATCAGTAAAATAAGAGGAGTAAATCCTTACCTATCAATAGTAACCTTGAATGGAAATGAACTAAATTCTCCAGGTAAATGGTGCAGATTGCCTGAATGCATTTAAAAAAGAAAACAAGACCCAACAATTTGCTGCCTACAAGAAACTCACTTCACTAGTAAAGACACAGACTTAAAGTGAAAGGATGGAAAATAAAATTCCAAACAAATGGAAGCCTAAATCAGGCAGGAGTAGCTTTATTTATATCTGAAAAAACAGACTTTAAAAACTATAAGAAGATCAATATATAGTGACCCAGGGATCAATTTAACAAGAAGATATAGCAATTATAAATCTACATGCATCTAATTCAGCAAAGTTGCAAGACACAATATGAACATACAAAAATCAGTTTTTCCATATGCCAATAACAAATTTGCTGAGAAAGAAATCATGAAAGTAAACTTTCTAATAACAGTTACCACAAAAAAACCAACAAATAAATAGCCAAGGAAGTAAAAGACTTCTACAATGAAAATTAAAACATACAAGTGAAAAAAATGAAGCAGGCACAAAAAGATTGTAAGAATTGCATAGATTGGAAAAATCAATATTGTTAAAATGTCCACTCTACCCAAAACAATTTACAGATGCAATGCAGTACCTATCAAAATACCAATAACATTCTTCACAGAACTAGGGAAAAAAATTCTAAAATTCATATGGAAGACCCCAAATAGCCGAAGAAAAAGAACAAAGCTGTAGGCATCACAACTCCTGATTTCAAGACATACCACAGATCCATAGTAACAAAACATTATAGTGCTGGCATAAAAACAGACACATAGACCACTGGAACAGAATAGGATCCCAGAAATAAATCTATACTTCTATAGCCAAGTGGTTCTTGACAAAAGGTGCCAAAATTGTACACTGGGGAACAGATTGCCTGTTCAATAAATACTACTTGGAAAACTTGATAACCACATGCAGAACATTGAAACTTGACCCCCATCTCTCACCCTCTACAAAAATCAATTCAAAATGGATCAAAGGCTTTAATGAAAGACCTGAAACTCTAAATCTACTAGAAGAAAACATAAGGGAAAAACTTAGAACATTAGTGCAGGCCATGATTTTCTGGATAGGACTCAAAACACACAAGAAACAAAAGCACATATTGACAAATGGGATTTCTGCAAACGAAAAAGCTTCTGCACAACAAAGGAAACAATCAACCAAGTGAAGAAAGAACCTACAGAATGAGAGAAAATATTTGTCAACTATTCAACTGACAAAAGGCTAATATTAAGAATATATAAGAAACTTTAACAACTTGACCAAAATAAGTAATCCAAATTAAAAATGGGCATTTGGGAACATAGCTCACACATGCACATGGCAAATGTTCACAATAGACACTTCTTAAAAGAAGAAATGCAAATGAACAATGAGTATATAAAAAATGCTAAATATTATCAGCTATCAGGAAAATGCAAATGAAAACTACCATGAGATACCATCTCACCACAGTTAGTATGACTGCTTTCAAAAAAATGAAAAAAGAAAAGAAATAATAACAAATACTGGCAAAAATGTGAAGAAAAGGGAACTCTTAGACACTACTGGTGGGAATGTAAATTAGCACAGTATGTAGAACAGTATAAGTTCCTCAGAAACTAAAAATAGATCCAGCCATCCCACTTCTGGGTACACTCATGGAAAATGCAATTGGCATACCAAAGAGATACCTGCACATCTATGTTTGTTGTGGTAATATTCAAAATAGCTAAGATATGGAATCAGCCTGAATATCCATCAACAGATGAATAAATAAATAAAATGTGGCATATATACACATGGAATATTATTTAGCCATAAAGAGGAATGAAGTCTGGTTATATAGCAAAATGGATGTAACTGGAGGGTATTACATTAAGTGAGATAAGTCAGACACAGAAAGACAAATACATGTTCTATCTCATATGTGGAAGCTAAAAAATGTTGACCTTATGGTAGAATAGTGATTAATAGAGGTTGGGAAGGATGTGGTGAGGATGTTGGATAATGGGAAGTTGGATTTGGGCCACGAATATAGCTCAGTGGTATAATCGCCTAGGATATACAAGACCTTGGGTATAATCCCTAGTATTGCCAAAAGGAAAATAAAAGAAAAAGGGAGGCTGGAGTTCTAGTGCATGTTATATGCATGTGTACAATAATCACATTGAAAACAATTAATATGTGTAATTTATACAGATAAATATAGAATAAAAGAAAGAATGATCAAGACAGAAAAAAGAAGTCTTTCAAATGAAAATCCAAATGACTTGAATACTAAACAGACAAAGCCCCAATGGTCTTTTCCTCTGTATTCCCATTCTCATTTGTTGATCTTTTGGTTTCCTTTCCCTTGGCTTCCAATGAGAGAATGTTCCCTGGGTCTCCTCCCACAACTCTGGTGATTTCTTTTTTTTTTTTTTTTTTTGAAATGCAGGCTTTTACGATCTGTTTTTGCACTAAACATTTTTACTTCTCTTTCTTAACTGTCTCTTTCTTTTGAATAATCTATTCAATCCTCTGTCTTCAGTTGACACTTCTGTGACCTCCAGATCTGAAACCCAATCCAAGTTCTGTCTTTTGAGTCTCCGTCCTGAATTTCCTGTTGTTTCCTGAAGCTCTCCACCTGTCCTATCTGCCTTTCACACTCAGTGTAGTTGGCCCCTTGCCTGCTCAGCCAGCAACTTGTCTTGACTCTCCATTCCCACAAATGGTGTGCCCATCTTTCCAGACATTGAGATTTATAATTTTGTTGTCATCTCCAACTCTTTTTTTCTCTTATTCCCCATCTCCCAGTTGTAGATTAATTCTATAAAGTCTACCTCTGCAATATCTTTCTAAATAATTCTTCATCTCTGTCAGCACGTTTTCCCTCTTGTTCAGTCCTTATCACCCAAGATATTGAAATGACCTCTTATAAGTCTCTCAGCCCTCAGAATACACTCTAATCGTAACCCACTTTACAATATGCTCTTCATGATCACAATTATGAGTAAGCTAGTTTAATTCAAAAACATTTGGTGGCTTTTCATTGCCTCCAAGTCCTCTTCCTATTCTCATGCCCCCACAGCATAGCCTGTACCCTCTTTCCAACATTATTTACTGTCTGCTCTTCTCAATAATTCCTTTACTCTAACGCAGCTGAATCGCTTGATCATTTCAATCCACACTCTGAAATTTCTAATATCAGTTTGTTCACCAAAACTTCTGCTTTGAATTCCCTCCCTCATCTCTAATGAGGACCTCACTTTACAACATATGCAGGTTCTCACCTCTTCTGAATTTCTCAAACCACCTAAAATTCCTTTGTGATACTTTCCATTCTGTGCTTTGTAATCTAATCATTCGGGTACATGTCTTGTCCTCCAGATGAAATATAAATCAACAAGAGCACAATTTGTAAATGATTCAATTTTATATGTGTCATTATACACAAAAAGAGGGCTTGGCATATACTACATCCTCAACAATTTATCGTAGTTGTCAAAAAAGTAATAAAATGCCCTTTTTAAGGAAATCCCACAATCACTTTTGCAAAAATCTCTCCTTCAAAGCTCTCAGTTTCAAACGCAGCTTCATTAATCGTGGCACAGGAGAAGAAATAGACAAATCTTTCTAAAACTTACTGATATAAACTTTCCACAATTCTATTAGGTTTTAATATTCTTAATTAAATTTATGTGCTTATATGTTAAGTCATTTTAATTTCTATTCAGCCCCCTGTTTAAGGAGGTTTTGTTCCAATATTATTTCAAATCTAGCTGAATTACAAAACAGAGTTTAGAGGAGACTCTATTTTCTCTGCCTTTCTAGCTGCACTTGTAGAACCAGAGTTAGGGGTCTATGTAAGAACTCCCAAGTGGGGAAGTTAAAACACAGACCTTCCTATGAGCCTCCCCATGCCTGAAGAGCTGAACTCCCAATCCCTATGTTTTGATGAATTACCTTACAAATTATCCCAATCATCTCACCATTATATTTGCAAGTTTTATTCCTTTTTTGGAACTTACAGAGATTAAAAATAAATTTTACCTTCTTCCAGCATAGCTTCCAAATTTACAGCTCTTCTTTGCTTCACATCTGACTCTAAACCAAGCCAAATGCTGAATACTCCCTCCCTGGTGATGTCCCCACTCATCCATCATGCCTTACTGATGCAATCCAGTGCCATAAGTTTTCTTCAGGGAGCATGGGTGGCCAACAGACATGAGCCCATGAGTGAATGGAAGAATTGTGTAAGGCTGCGTCTTATGTAAGGAACGTGTAGGGGGCATGTTTGCCAGATCTCCTGGATGCTTTGTGTGGACAGTTTTAGCCTCCTCTTCAAACAGAATAATTCAAGTCCTTTTTTTACCCCTCCTTCTGACATTGATTTTCTGACATTGTTTTTTTCTTGCATATAGTTTTTTATTTACATGTACTTCTTAAGATCATGGTGAAAACTCCCCATAAAAGAGCCATCCTAGGAAAGTCATATGGATAAATAATACTTCCAGAAATCCAGCCAGATTTTGATATACTGTTGGAACAAAACCTTCTTAAACAGGGGGCTAAACAGAAATGAAAATCATGCCAATAAATGAGAAATTACCCAAAAAAGCTTCATTAAACCTCTTTCTCCCAACTTATATACTTTTTAGTCTTAACAAAAACTAAGCTAGAGCCAAAATAATCTTCTGTTTGGTTTACCCGAATAATTATTCAATTTCTATTCAATTTTTTAACTTAACTTGTAAAACTTTGGCCCTTATATGAATCTTCTTGTATTTCCAGTTCTTTAGCACATATATATTTTATTCATTTGCAAATTTCACTTTGAAATTTCACATTTTGATCACATGAAAATTAGATACTATTTAGAAAGTACATTTTATAATATGTTTTATTTCCACATTTGGTAAGTGTTAACTTTGTTGTTGTTTTGAGTTTTCTTCTAATAGGCCGTTAACTAAGCAGCTGGGAGCCCCATCAGAGGCAATTTCCCTTTCAACAGGGACAAAAAGCAGCTAGGTACTCTCTGTAGGCATTCAAAGGTCACCCAAGGCATATTTTAAGAGCTCTATTAGTTTTGCAGACTTTTGTCAGATTGAACCTTCAGCTTGAAAATATGAAATAAGGGACTATTATTTTATTTATCAAATAATTTATCAAAGCAGTTATTCCTCTGATGTACAGAGATCTTGGAAGAGGTGGCCCAATTTGCATGAGGAACCAATTGTTTTCTGTAATAGAAAAGACCACAGTCCCTTTCCCTGCCTCTCTGAAAAAGTCAATGTAGACTATAAGACTTGAAGGGATAATAAAGAACAAAACTCCTGAAATTGAGTTGAAGCAAGGACAGAAAGTAAAGGGACAACAAGCAAGGCCTGAGCTGAATCGGGCCATCATCTGAGCCTTGCAGTCTGAAGGTATGGCAGTTGTGAATTTGTGCCTGGTGGCCCTTCACTCATAGGAGCTGTTTTGGACTGGGCCCCAGCTGCCAGCTACCTCTCCCTGAAACCCATCCCTGTGTTTGCACCAAGGCCACATCTTCCTAAGGCTGCTGTCTGACAAGCACCCTAGGAGAAATGAGATTCCTTTGTTCTCTGACTTTGGCTCAAGAACTCCCTCAAGGGTTTGCTAAATTTTTCTCAGGCCATATTGTAGTCTAGGAGGCTTGCCCTCAACCTTGTCTCTGTCTCTCCTTTACTTGCGGTTAGACCAGCATCACAATCTGATAATTCCTTTAGCTCTCTTCCTACTTTTCACATAGCCACTTCCCCATAATAATATTTGTCTTTCTTTCTTTTCTTTATTTCTTTCTCTACTTTTCTTCTCTCTCTCTCTCTCTCTCTTTTCCTTTTTGGTACTGAGAATTGAATCCAGAGGCACTTTACCACTGAACCACATCCCCAGTCCTTCTTTTTTCTTTTGAGACAGGATCTTACTAAGTTGCTTAGGACCTTGCTAAAGCTGGCCTCCAACTTGTAATCCTCCTGCCTGGGCCTTCCAAGTCATTGGGATTACAGGTATGTACCACCACACTCGATTTCTTCCTAATAATGTTTACACATTTAATTCCATTTTAGCATCTGTTTCTTGGAGGACTCAGACTAACATGCAAGATACAAGTGCTGAAACCATCTTGACCTACCCTTCTTGGAGTCACTTGTGTCCAAAGAAGTATTGTTAGGTAGAGCCTCATGGAATTGCCAATACCAACAATCTGTGACATACAAAAATGATAACTTCACATGGTTTGATTTCAGTAGTAAGGAGTATTGACAGAGCTGAAATATTGGAGGTTCAATGTTGAAGGCATAGAGTTTCCTTGAACCTGAAATAGGACTTCACACTCTCATTCTTGGGAGGGCTGTAACTGAATAAGGTAGTCTAATCCTTGAGCTTAGGAAAGTTTTACCCAGGAAATTTGTTCCTTTCTGTTGCCCATGCTTCCTCCCAGAGACAACTTGGTTGCTCTTAATCAGCCTTGCACACAGGCCCATTTCCATTCAGCCAAGCTCTTCATCATGGCTCATCTGTCATGAAACAAGCATTAAGTCCCCATCCACTTCCATAGGCAGCTTTTGCCTTCACAGAAATGCCTTGGTTCAGGAATCATTTGCACTTTGACTTTGAAGGCACCAGTTTGTGGGGAATTCTTTTTAAAATCAGATGTACCCTAGTAAATGTGGGAGTCCCTACCTTTTTGTAAATAAGCAGGATCCATTCAGAACCTAGGATAACTGTAGCACAAGGAACTCTGCTTCATCTTGTCTTTCCCATACATTCTCAAAGGCAGGTTCTACTCAGAAAGCAAGAAACTTTTAGGTAGCCATCAATTCTCTTCTGCTCTCCAGACCACTGAAAAATAGACAGGGACTCATAGATGTATAAAAGAGGAATAATGAGAACCTGGAGTGGAAAACACTGGACTTTTTTCTCTTAGTGGCAATGATAGCACACTCCAGCCTGATTAGGACATGCTACTTAACCCTCAAATTCAATGCCCCTGCAATACACAGTAAAATGTTAATGATAAAATTTATTTTCTAATGGAAAAATTAATTTTCACAATGATTAAACCTAATTCAAATTGTAATTTAAAGTATAGTTTTCCACTCAAAACTCATTTTTATAGCTACTTAACCACATTACTTTTATTCTCAAACATTATATGAAAATATTCACTTTCTCTAATAATTTCCTTTTCATTAGAGAAGAAAATTTGTATGCAATTAACTTGACAGCATCAATAAGAAAAATGGTCTTCATTTTTCAAGCATTTACCATATGCTAAAATAAAGTGAGAAACTCTGGGAAACTTGAATCCTGCAACTGAAACTGACCTAATGCTATAGAATGGATAAAGTAAAATTGGTTTTTGTATATCATATTCCTTCTTTGCAATTTAAAACATTGGCATTATAATTTGTTAAAATTTTTTTGGCATTATATTTTGTATTTTACCTAACATGAACATTTCTCTAATTTATGATAAACCTTTTATTAACGGCATTTTAAAAATTTTATAGTTTTCCATTATCAGGCTATCATAATATGTTTGTCTTCTCTGTTTTGGGACACTTACATTATTTCAAATTTTTGGCTTCAGTTTAACATATCAGTGTATATGTTTAGGATCATTTTTAAGAGTAGAATTACTGAGCTTAAGATTATTAATATTTTAGATTCTTGATATGCACCTTCAAACTTATCTTACATTTTCATCATCAATACATGGATTTGCTCATTGGAGATCTTAAAAAATATGGAAGATAAAAGTTCATAAGATATTCCTAGTTTAAACATCTTTTCTGATGCAAAGTGAAAAGTGGTAACTAATTCAAATTTGCATTTCTACACTAACAATATTGAATCTTTTCCCAAATCTGTTAAATAATCTATATCTCCAGTCTTTGATGTAACTTCAGAGTTCTTATTTCTGACCCTCAAAAGTCATTTTCATGATGCTCCTGAAAATGCTCTTAGGTTACTTCAAATTTAAATAAGGTTTTTAGCCATGCTATATCACTCAATTCATTTGCCTAAGTTGCTGCAGTGAATTTTACATAAATGTATGAACAGGAATGTGTATAGAGCTCTGTCTGTGCATACATGTGTGTTTTTATACACTTGTCAGTGAACACTGGTGAATCTAACCTTTAGTCTTCTCCCAGATCATGAGAATTACTAATTTATACCACAATCATAGATTAAGTCAACCAAATTTATTTTCCTTTTCAAGTTACTATTATTATTTCTCACATTTTCCAACATGTCCTAAGAGTGTCGTACATTATTATTGCCAACTTCCTAGTAAAAATCCCATATTAAGAATTAGTAAAACATTTGATTTAAGTTGGTGTCTTAATATTTTTTCTCTGACAATAGAGAAAATTGATACAGTATTTTTTTTCTTAGATTAACCAACCCAATTCCTCCTCTCCAGGTTGTGGATTGGAAGCTGGATGGAACACTATAAGTCAATGTGGAAAAATAATTTTGCCAAATTTCAATCCCAATCATCCTCCATCAAAACTTCATCTTTTTGCTGTTTCAATATCATTGTTGGACATTTTTTAAGTTAAGAGTTTATTCTATAGGCTCAATGGACTTCCTAGATGCCAAATCACTTTTTAAAAAAAAATTTTTTTGATGATACAAACTAAAATGAATTAAAAACACATGGAATCAGTGTTCTCCAAAATATATGTTTCTTTAAAGTTCAGAGAAAGAGGGTGAGAAGAGGTGGTTGGCAAAATGTTTGGGTTTTAGTTAATCCAAAATTTTTGAAAAATTGTTCCAGATGTTTGATGAACCCCCTGGTGTCCCTAAGTTTCACCCAAGCCTGCTATAAATAGAGATAATTATAAACAGCAATATAGTGAAATTAGGGCAGTATGTAATTGACACTATAGGAATGAGAATTAACTCTGAACTGAATTACTGCACAGATTATAGAGGATGTGGATGTGCTGTCAACCATGAAAATAAGTATAGTTTTACAGCATGCCTACATAAAGGAAGTAGGGGAATCAAAACAACAACTTCACACATGAAAACCTGACGCATCCTGGCATCAGAGACTCTCATTATCTAGCCCAGCAGTTCTTTAGACAGGATGATAAATCTCCCAGCCAGAATGTTTGGAAACTTGTGGGACATTTTTTGGTTATCACAATGACCAGGCAGCGCTACTAGCTTTTATTACACAGTGCCCAAGGATGATTACCATCCTGAAATCCCCAGAACATGAGGAACTGTTCACCACGTAGCATCAGTGCCCCCACCAGACCCACCACCCTCTCCCACCCCTGTGTTCCAGTCTACCAACTTTCCGATCATCCCTCGCACATTGCAACATGCTGCTTTCATGTCCTCTACTATTCTCCTATTAGAATCCCTTCTCTCTCCTCTTCAATAATCCACAGCTATATTTTCTTACAGAAAGACTATTCTCTACCTGGAGTCATTCCTCAAGGAACCTCCAGAGTGAGCTTTTTACCTTCACTTGATATCTTTCAATAGCTCCATCCTCACTGTTTCTTCCCTTATCATATCCAGTATAGGGTAATTTACCTACAGGAAATTTGCTTGATTTACTACTACTGAACAATTTTTATCAAGATTGTGGTCATGTTAGACTTTCCTACTTGACTCTATTGAGATAATTTTACCATGTGCTTTTACACACACATGTGAGTATGTCTGGTAAGATGGATATAAATATAGATATAGAAAACATGGATTGAGATACATTTCTGTGAACACAAAACATTGTCTTTTAATTTAAATATGATGCTTTTGGAGTCCTTTGGCTGGAAGACTGGGTGATAATTCTGCCTCTTGTTTCTATTCCTTAAATAATCACTCACATTTGAATTCCAGAGCTTTACCTCTGATTAGTTACACCATAGCACTAAAGAGTTTTTAGAGACTTAAAGCACAGCCAGGAAGAGTCAGTTTAGAAACATATACTCTAATACTTCTGGGGGGAACAATCCCCAACATTTGCTGGAAGAGGTGAACTATACATCTGAACTGTAGTAACACTCCATGGAATGACAAAGAGAGTTTCATCTTTTAGCCAGTGAGAGTTGTACTACAGAGTGCTCTTTGGTGTAGCCCTTTGCTGACTTCACAGAGGAAGGCTTAGAGGCTTAGATGAGAAATAAATAGCTTCTACTTTAATTTCTCATTGCTATTAAACTCATGGTGATGTTTAATATGTACAACCTTTGTCTTCAGAGCATGCTACTCTTCAATGACCATGCCTCATCACTGAAGGCTTTTCTGGACCTTTGCTAAAGAGCCCCCATGCCACTGAGGTGGCTGTGATCATGAGCGACCCGCACAGTCCCTCAGCCTCACACTACTTATAGACTTATAGTAAGTATTAAAACTCAAAAGAGTCAGGGGCTGGTGTTGTGGCTCAATGGTAGAGCGCTTGCCTGGCATGTGTGAGGCACTGGGTTCGATTCTCAGCACCACATATGAATAAATAAACAAATAAAATAAAGGCCTATCAACATCTAAAAAGAATTTTTAAAAAAAACTCAAAAGAGTCAAGATGTAATCTCAGAATGCAAAGAAGCAGCAGCATGCACTCTGTAGACAAGAGTTCAACCACTTACCCTTTCCCTATTCTCCATGTGGAATAATTGACTATGAAAGCTGGTAATAGAGCAATAAATGAAAAATGCCAAAAATAACACCATTGCTTTTTCCAACTACAAAAGCATCGCATTCATTATGTTAAGAACTGCATAAAGGTAACAAAATAATTTTAAAATTATCTCTAATTCTGTCACACAGAAATCATCACTGAATGTTTCAGTGAACAATCGTCTAGAATTTATATATGTACATCCGTGTAGTTTCTAGACTAGAATTACACTGCCTTCAATTTTGTTTGGTACTTAACTTATTATGGTCATTTCCATGTCAACCACAAATGAAAAAGGATATAACTATATCATCATTTTTAAAGCTGCTTCTTATTCCTCTTAATTAATGTATCAAGATTTATATGAATGTTGTCCTATCTAGCATTTAGGTTGTTCTCAGTGTTTCACTATTTCATGTAACACTTTTATCCACATACTTATATGCACATTTTAGATATTTCATTTATTTCCAATGGATAAATTTATAAGAGTGAGGTTACTGAATATTATTAGAGCAAAAAAGTAATTTTGATTTACATTGCCAAACTTGACTCCCAAAAT
Source organism: Geosciurus inauris (assembly GCA_004024805.1). NCBI lineage: Eukaryota > Metazoa > Chordata > Mammalia > Rodentia > Sciuridae > Geosciurus > Geosciurus inauris. Next base: position 43,107 of record PVHX01011898.1, read on the forward strand.
GCTACACCAATTTACTTCCTAATCCAGCTCTTTTAAAGGGAAATTCTGAGTTTTAAACAACTTAGTTATACTTTTTTGAAATATAACCCATTCCCAATTTTGAGACTGCTTGTATGACTATTTTAGTTGTTTGAAATTGTGCTTTTAAACCTGCATTTCCAATTTTTTTTATCTCAAGGACCAAAGACCTGGAGGAGGCTGCAAGAGATAAAGAGGAGGGAAGGAGAATTGATTTTTTTTTTCTACCTAAAGATTTGAACTAAGAGCTTCTGCTTTAAATCATTTATATGAGCTTGGTTCTGAGCAAAATTTACTAATAGTTTCAAAAGCTTGGGCTAAAAATGTCTTTACTCACAGTACCCAGGAATAAAGGTAACTATTGCTCTCATTCACTGCCTGACAAATTGTTCTCAAAAGAGTACCACATCACCATGACTTCAGGGCAAAGTGAAAATTTTTATAAAGATATCTGACATTTAAACTGTGTATCTTAAATGGGTTGTCATCTACACAGGTAGTTGAATATAGTTAAATAAAATCAACAATTTATATATTTAACTGTAATTAAATTGATTCATGTTAAGAAGAAAAAAGCAAAACTCCTCTGGATTTATACACTAAGCAGATGAGATTACTTTAGCAATTCTCACTACTGTAATTTTGATAATGTTATCATGATAATGGGAATTGTGAGATTCACTTATTTTATTGCAAAGACATAAAATGGTCTATCATGGTGAAACATTTTAAAGTATAACCTGCACAGAGACAGAGGCAGGTAAAGATACATTCCCCTTCTTAGTACATGGGAATAGCAAAGAACAGATCAGATCAGGCTGAGTGGTGAGGAGCCTAAGAGAAGAGATAGCACAGGAAAAGAAGACCAAACACACAGGACTTCAGGCCACAAGATATGAGCTCATTCCTTGAGGTCTAATAAAAAACCAAGGGCTCAGAGCACAGCAAGTGATTTTTTTTTTTTTTTTTTTTTTGGTGTTAGAGGGAGTTGCGGGGTGGGGTGGGGGAGGCAGTGGACAAAGAATCAAAACACACCACAGTTCAATCTTCCATTTGCATGAGACTCTGGCAGGAAACTTCCTGGGAGGCCCTAAGTCTGCATCTGGGACAGTAGTGACAAAAAGAGATCCACATTTTAGGGACTATAAGAAATGTTCTGCTTTCATTCAAGCTCTACTTAATGTTTAGGGCCATAAGAAATTTCTATGAAAGAGAAAAAGAAGAAAGTAACTCCATTGTCAGAAATGGTAGCACTGAACAAATAGCTTTGTAGACCCCAGACTGTGAAAACAGGCCCAGAGACAATATTTTATTTGCATCCGACAAGTAGAACATTGACATAGTATAAACACAACACGATAACAACCTAACACAGTAAGAACCAAAATTCCTGCATTAGCCAAATTAAGACACTTACACAGAAGAGTATTCAAAAGTCAACAAAGACAAAATCATCAGGCCCTACAAGAACTAGACCTGCGTCTCCAGCAATTCCTTATCCTCTTTGGATTTTAATTCTCTTATCTACAAAAATAGAGAGTCGGATATCTAAGGTATCTTCTAATTCCACAATTGTCTAATTCTGTAATTCTTAGAATTCTTTAAATAAAGTAAAATTAGAATTCTTTTTTTCCTCACAAAATTACTTTAAGCCTTGTGAAAGGAAATGTTTCCCTTATAGCTGCTGCAACTAGAATCAGTCCTGGCTCTGTCCCCCACCCCTCAGGCTCAGCAGCTGCCAAAGCTGCAGAAAGTGGCCCTGATCCAAAGCGCTCTTTTCCCTGGAGCACAGGAGTGAGAGTATTCAAGAGCATCTGGAAAGTCTGCTTAATGTTGCAGTCACTTCCCAGGGTCGCATGTGCTTCCTCACAGCAGCTAATGATAGCAACAGAGCAAGCATCCAGGATATCTCTCCATCCTGTGCTTCACCTGTTCTGAGGGTGTGCCTGGGAAACTTCTGCTCCAGGAATTAAGTGGCAGGTGACAAGCAGCAATCCTGCTTACCACATCTTTAAACAGCTTTTAAAAATGCCAACCCTAATCTGAGAAGAAAGGTTCAAAGATAACACTTCCTTTAAGAAACTAGCAAATATTTGGGTAGCAGTAGAATTATAATCTATAAAACAAAATATCCAGGGTGCCTCCATGTACGTAGTGACTTGGGACATTTAGTCAAACCAATCTCTTACAAACTTCATGTGAACATTCAGTTTCCTAAAAGTCCATTGACTTAAAAATGATTTGGTTACTGTGTAGCTGAAGGGAAACAAAAGGCAAGTCCCTGGAGTGTTTGAAAAACACATTTTACTGATTTGGAAAGAAGTTAGATCAATACTGTCTCATATGTTTAACTCTACCCAGGAAAACCACAGGGAGGCCTAGGTTAGATGCAGAAAGCACTTCCTACTGGCTTTCTCATTATTTCTGCAAAGCTATATTAACACAGAGAATTATTTCTCAACAACGATAGGAAGTAGACAACATTTCAATATAGCCCTTCTCTATTCTGCTTTCCTAGGTTCCTTCTCCTTTCTTCACCAGACTCTTCCCATGCCATCCCTTACATCCTCCTCCCATTTGTCCAAAACATGGAAAAAGATTTTGTCAACTCCTTCACTGAGAGGCAGTACTGACCAATGCTCCTGTGCTTGTAACAGGAAAGATACAGGACCAATAATAGAAGGCTGGCCCCAATCAATCACAAATAGAGGTTTTTGGAGAAGTGAATACTCCAAAAGTCTACAAATAATAATCATATATGCAACTGCCTACCCCTCCTAACTATAAAATGTCATTACTTCTGGTGTCAGTAATGTTTTCTTGTTACCACCATAGTGAGGAAACAGTTGACGGTGACAAAATTGTAAAACCTGGAAGTAATCATTTCACAGCTAATGTTCAAAAAATTTTAACCAGAGTAGATCTCAAAGCAAAAATTTTAAGAGGAAAAAGAGAAGTCAGGGTTTACCCGCTATACCAACCATTTAGGGCCATTAGAAATCAAGTGAGTTTCATAACTTTCCTTAAACCCCCAAAGTATTGATATGTATGGAAAATGTAATGATAATCAAATTGCATTTGTCATCTATCTGACTAATACAAAAACTTAAGTTTTTTTGAGAAATTTTAATTGAATATAATGACCAGAAGTTATTTTAGTACAAGAGTTTTCAGAATGACTCTCTCAAGTAAACAATTGCCAAACTCCTCACTATTAAGCTTGTATGAGGTCTGGTCACCATAGAGCAGCAAATAAATAATACAAATGAGCATGATTACCAAGCCACATGCCAACGTTTACTTTCCATGGAAAATTCTTAATTAAACTGAACAGTCTTAAGGAGTCAGCTTAGTTTTTGTTATTTATAATTTTCTTTAGGTTAATATTTTTCATAATTATTCTTAAATCTCTTAAGGGGCTCTTAATTATTTTTAGTGCATAAATTTAGAAAAAAATAAAATAATAACTACTTAATAAAGAAACAGAAAAATATCAAATACCATAATTTCTCATGTTTTATATTTTCATAAACATTTATACAAACATCTGTTCCTTTGCCAACACTCACACACCTGAGTTTATTCTTTTCAAACAATGGTTCATTATTTACAACCTAAACAATAAGATGATTTATCTTAAAGGCATTTCACTTTGAGTTTCCTTTTTTAAAGGATGCTTTTCCACAGGGGCAGAGAAAGAATCTTAAATCCAAGACATAAAATATTTTACATCAAGAAACACATTTCCTTAAGCATGTCACATATCATTGCTATTGGAAAATGAAAGAATTTTCCTCAGCTAATGACATTGTAATTCTAACACTATATGATTCCATTTAATATTAATTTTAATAATTATTAAGAACGTGTGAGAAAAGAAAACTGTTTAAATAGCACAACACAACCTTGAGGACTAATATAAAAAATCTTCCCTACAGTTTCCAACACCTACTTCTTTTTTCACTTTCTGGCCTCCTTCCATACAGCTTTGTTACAGATGGTGAGGCCACAAGGAAAAGGAAAGGCATTTTGCATTTTGCAGAAGAAAATGTACTCAAGTTAAAACTTCTGTCTCTTCTACTGCACTACCCAAAGTGGTCCTCTCTTGACCCTAGAGTTAATTTATAAGCCCATAAGAGGGGAAAATAAGAGTTTAAATATCCATGTAATACAATAAAACACAGAGAAAAGTAATAGAAAAGAAGACGAAATCAGCATGGCTGGTAGAAACGAAGATCATCTTACTACTAACTAGTACATCAAATACCAAACTAACACAACCAACAGAAGATTACCAAAATAATATGATAACCCTGGCAGAAGCTAACTCACATACACATGTGGAATCAATTAACATATAAATCACATCCAGGATTATACTTTTACCTACTAGAATAAGGGCATATTTAATACACAGAGAAAGTAATGTAAGTAATTATGCATTAAATTAATTTGATCTATACTGGATGTAATTATTCTAGTTATTGCTCATTTCCAAAAGCAATTCTAAATCAACACAAATTCTGGATAAATTAGTTAATTTGTTAAAAACAAAGACTGGTTAAGCGCTAGAGTAGACATTATACTGTTCATTGATTTCTGGTTCCCCTCTGCTCCTATAATTTTATTTCCTGTCATCTCTGAAGTTTAGCATACTATGTGTCTAACACTGAAAAGCAAATTATTAATAGAATAACTCTCAAATCTTTCTCACTGTTAAGATGGAAACTTCATCAATATGTATTCCTGAATAACTAAAGTCCTCCTATCTCCACCCACCATAAAACACTGGGCATAGAATATAAACAAGAAAAAAACCTTCGTTATTTTAAGCTATTGAGATTTGAGAGCTATTTTTTACTATAGTATAACATGGACTTTAACAATTTTACAGAAAGACAAAACTAGATAAGAAAATTTTCTTTGTAGCATATTAATATATCCTTCTTTACTATAGTCATGGTAGTAATAGTTACTGTTGTTGTTTAATGTGCTAAGATTAATTCTCTTTTAAAATTAATTGATAATCTCTAAGCAGAGTTTTTGTGACAAATATTGATAAATCAATAATTATTCTTTCAATAGTAACTTACCTGCTCATAGTAGGCACTCAGTAATTAGTGAATTTAAGAAGTTGTCTAACTGAAGAACAATGATATGATCAAGTTCTTAAGTAACCTGAGTCCTTACATTGTAACATATATAAAGTATAATTTGTATTCAAATTTAGTTAATATCTAGGAAAATCCATAATATGTTTCTATTTTAGGTATAATAATTAAAGCAGATATGAATTATTTTCTGCAAACAAAGAATTTATTTAGGTATGGACTACCACTTACTATACGTATGGCCTTGGGCAATTATCTAACCTGACTAAATGTTGGCCATCTCTTTTGTGAAATGCCCACCTCAAAAAGATATAAAAATAAATGCTTTTAAATTATATGTGAAATGTCAAGTCCATTACCCCATATATATTATAATCAATTATACTAGTTGGAACATGTTGCATGTATTGAAAGTAGGATTTGACTTTGGGCTTTTGGTCTATAATTTATCATATAACTATGTGAACTTTCCTGATTATACTCATAATTACCAAGTCCTGTCTATCATTATCACTAAAGAAATGCTCTCTAAATGTAGACAGTAAACTAAACTGATTATTTTAGTAATAACATGAATTTAATTTTTCAGTGTAACAATTAATCTAGTGTCCAGAGTTATGGATTATCAATAAAACATATATCTTTGTGTTTGAGTACATCTACCAGAGCAAAAAATATGGTCCTATTTAACAAAGGAAAAAACAACATAATAAAAAAAATTTTATTCCCAAATACACTCAGAGACTACTTGGATCCAATGTAGTTCTTACAGAAAAGAATTTTGATGACATAGTCAAGTGAATCCAAAACATGTGAATTAAATTTCCCTTAAAAAATTACATATGGTGTAAAAATAAATTAAGGGAGAAAATACTGGATACAATGAGCTTGGACTTTATTAAATGTCAAATATTTTAACCTAATTTGTGATATTTGTAAACTTAAAAGGTTGTACACTCATTAAGAAATGCTTTGTTAGTATTCCTATACATACTAAATTTCATTTTTTTCTTCAATAATTGCCACTTGATTTAAGCCTTATACAGTTTTATAAATTTTTAATTCACTCGTTTTCCAATTTGTCTGTATTGCTATAAATATGAAACTCAGTTCCCCTCTCCATTTTAGTAGCTAAGAGTGAGAAAATTCATTATAATAGGAAGTGCTACTAAAATGAAACTGATTGACAACAAAAAAGAATGCTTTGTGAAGTAAGCCAATCCCAAAAAACCAAATGCTGAATGTTCTCTCTGATTAGTGAATGTTGATACATAAAGTGGGTGGGAATGGGGAACATAGGAGAAATGGAGGAACTCGATGGGGCAGGGAGGAGGAGGGGGGAGGGAAAAGGGAAGGGAAGTAGTAAAGATGGTTGAATGAGATGGTCATCACTACCCTAGGTGCATGTATGAAGACACAAATTGTGTGACTCTATCTGGTTTGCAACCAGAGAAATGGAAACATTGAGTTCTATATATGTACTATGACTTGAAATGCATTTAAATAAATTAATTTTAATAAAGAAAGAAAGAAAGAAAGAAAAAAATGCTTTGGCTCACAAAGAGTTTTGACTGGATGGAAGAACCTAGAGGCATAACCTACACTAAGGGCTGATTTCATTGCACCAAGATCCAAGCTTTATAATATGCTCATCACACTCCACGTTTTTCCAGCAGTCTTATAATAATTGGCCAGTTTTCCAAACATGAGGTTTTATCCATGTAATACTATTATTAAGACTTAACCAGCTAGTGCCACACTCAAATTTATCAACTTTAAGACATATTGGGCAGAACCATATCCAGGAACTTCATGTTAAGATAGCTTTATAAAGGTATATTAATCTGTACAGGGTAAAATTTTGTTTATGATTCAGAGTCTCAGAGAGGATCCATTCATTTATAATAATTTATATCATTAAAATATAAAATAGCTTAATATATTGTATAAATAGTTTTGATGACAATTTCTTGACAATTGACAATTTCTTGGCTCTGAAATGGATATAAATCTCCCATCAGGGAATGTAACGAGATGTTGAGTGAGCTTTTTCTTTCCTGGAGCCAACACCAAGGTCGACAGCTACAGACAATAAATGCTGGCTACTTCATCTTATAGGTTCTACAAAAAATGACCTCCCTCAGGGTTTACTATGAAAGATCAATTTAGTATTTTGAGCTTTAAAATAAACCCCAACTTCTCACACATGCCCATCAAGAAATATGACTGAAAGATAAAGGAATTAAGCATGGTAAGGAGTTTGGGATGTGGAGCTGCCTAAATTTTGAAGGACCATTCCTTTTGTCCTGTGACTGAGGAAAGCCAAGTGCATTTCTTGCCAAGCACCAGGGGGAAAAAATTCTGATGTGAAGACAGGAACTCCAGTGGAATGCTTGGATGGAAGTTTTTTGCAAATAAGTGAAAGACAAAGACAAAACAATACGTACTGTCAAGATAGAGTGGGACACCTCAAGTCTCCATTCCAAATAGCTGTATGTAAAGGGATTCCCATGTGCCCCCAGGTCAGAATGCTAGCCTAGGAGGGTAGGTGAGATTGACAACTTCCTTCTTGTTGGGACCACTGAATGTAAGAAGAAAAGAAGGATGCCTATGGTGCTATCAACTGAGATCAATCCACTCACTGAAATCGTCATTATCCATGGGTGTGCTGCTTGGAGGTTTACATAGGAACCATCCAAACCAAGAAATGCAACAGCATCTAACACAGAGAACCCAATCTCAAGTCAGAAGACACCGACCTTTTCCTCTTCCCTCCTCTAACTCTTCCTTCCCAGCCCCATCCTAGCATGCAATGAATTCAAGAAGCGAAAATCTTTTAAGCAAATAACTGATCAAAGTTCTTAAAGATGTGAATAATAAACATCAGAATGAAGATATCCTAATAATGTCTAAAAGTTACTGAGAAATCACAGTATGCAGTTTAAGATGTTTTAAGAGTTTCTAGCCAGTAGGAAATAGCGAAAATGACAGGTGGCTATTTTGGAAATAAAAGAAGTGTTATAACAAATGAATTAGGCTCCTCAAAGAAAAAAAAAAAAACTGTACTAATGGCTTGTCTTCATTTACATGATTAACAAATTAGAAAAATAAAGTTTAATCAAGGAATGCTAACCTTTTAGAGTATATTAAAGTGCCTTAGGGCTGTAACTAAATTTGTACTTTCCTTAGCTCCACCCTACCCCAGAGACCCAATTCAATGAATCTGTGGCAACAAAATAGAATATTCACTTTTAACAACTTAATCATTCAATGGTATAAATATCCCTCCATGCACTACTTTCACTACAACCCACAAATGTTGATAAATTGTATTTTCATTTTCATTTAATTCAAAATAATTTGTAATTTCTCCTGAGATTTATTCCTTGGCCCATGTGTTATTTAGAAGTATGTTGTATAATCTCCAAGTATTTGAAGATTTTCCAGCTAGTTTTCTGTTATTGATTCCTAGTTTAATTCTACCGTGGTCAAGAGCAGACATTGTATAATTTCTCTTTTAAACTTGTTAAGATATGTTTTATGGCCCAGAATTTGGTCTGTCTTTGTGAATGTCCCATACAAGCTAGAGAAAACAAGGATTCTGTTGTTTTTGGATGAAGTATCCCAGAGATATCCATTATACCCAATTGATTGATGGTGTTCTCAAGTTTAACCACCTCAGTGATTTTTTTCTTCTAGGCTGGTCCATTTCTAATAGAGGAATGTTGAAGTCTCAAACTATAATAACAAATTCATTTATTTCTCCCTACAATTCTATCAGCTTTTACCTCATATATTTTGATGCTCTATTGTTCATATATACACATTAAGAATTGTTACGTCTTCTTGGACAATTAAGTTCTTTATGGCAACTTAATTACAATGTAAATCCCTGAAGGGACGCTTAGAGAAACACTGGCCAGATTCATTTCTATGGCTTTCTAATTACCATTAAATTAAAGCAACATGAATTTATTATCTTACATCCATTTCTCATAGGATGATTTATCTGAAAGTTCATCTTTTTCCCCAGTAGTTTGAAATGTCATCTTTATCACATAGTCAATTTCCATATGCACTTTCATCATCTTCTGGACTGTCTATTCTAGCCACTGATCTATCTATTCACGTGCCATCAACCACACTGTTTAACTACAGAAGTTCTATAATGTGCCTTGAAAACTTGTGGGAGTAGCTTCCCCTCATAGCTTCTCTTTTCAGCATTCTTGTGTGTATATTTTTAAGTCTGGACTTTGGTGTAAACTTGAATATTTTCAATTTTAAAAGACTGCATTTTTGTTGAACTTGTGTTAAATTTATTAACTGTGGGAAATGACATTATCATGATGTAGAACAATCCTTTGCAAGAATAAGGGATGCCTTTTCATTTGTTTGAGTTTACCTTGGTGTTTTTGAGAAGTTGTTACAGTTTGAATATGAGGTGTCCCCAAAAGGCTCTGTGTAAGAGAAGGAAAGAATGTTCACAGGTGAAATGATTGGATTATGAGAGCTGTGGCACACTTGAATGGATTAACTGGTTGATGATTATAGGCAGGGAGGGCGTGGGCTGGAGGAAGTGGGTAACTGGGCCTGTGCCGTTGGGGTTTATATTTTGTCATTGGTACCTCACTCTCTGCTTTCTGATCCCGCCATGAGCTGCGCGGCTTTCCTTCTGACCCTTCTACCATGATGTGCTGCCTCACCTCAGGCCTGTAACAATGGAGTCAGCCATCTATGCACTTCTGATACCATGATCCCCAAATAAACTTTTCCTCCTCTAAATTGTTCTTGTTTGGTATTTTGGTCACAGCCATGCAAAAGTTGATTAAAACAGAAGCATTAATAATTGCCTTTTAGAGTTTTCATTTGTCTCATATGAAGCTTATTCCTTAACATTTTTCCCTTGTTATTGTTCCTATAAATGGAACTTTGCTCTATCATTATGTCTTCTGTTTACTATTGGACATATAAAGGTGATTTACTTATGGATGTTAATTTTATACCCTGCTAACTTACTTCATTATTATTTGTGTTCAAAGCCCTTGACTTTCTAGAATTTTCCAGATATAGCATCATATATTCTACAAATCAAAACTCGTTATGTCTTCTTTACCTATTCTTATGCCTTTAGTTTAATCAAACTGGTTAAAGCCTCATGTATAATAAATAGTAAAAATAGTAAACATCCTTGCCTTGTTCCTAATCACATGGATATTACTCTAGCACTAAGTAAGGAGCTAAATTTAGAACTAAGGTACACATACTTTTATCATACTAAAAAATCATACCTAGAATTCCTCTTGGACATTTAATTCAAAATAAATCCTGGATTTTGTCAAAGGCTCTTTTGGCATCTATAGGAATATGTCCTATGATTTTTTTTCTTCTTAAATCTATTAACAGAAACTCAGCATATTAAGATAGAGCCAGAGGTTAACCTTCTAAGTACTGCATGACTCAGGCATTCCTCTCTTGGGCCACACCACAATGATGGATTTACTTCCTCCATCTTAGAATCCAAAGCTCCCACCTGACCTTACAATCAGCCATTGACCTAGAAAATGACCAACTAATGATATTAGATGCAAAAGGGGAAAATATTGGGTCAACATGAGAAAGAAGGAAATAATAATCTAAATGGACCAAAAGACAGTAAAAAAATGAATAGACGATGCCAGGGAAAGAACCCAGGGAGGTATTCTTTGCCAGCTGAGGACATGGATACATGCAAGAGATCTGGGCATTCAAGAATGATGCTCTTGTGCCCATAAATTGGCCCAGGAATTAATTAAATAATATAGAACAAGCTTTTCTGTAAAGGGGGCAAATAGTGAATATGTTAGGCTTAGCAAGAATATGTCTCATCTTTTCCTCCTTCTCCTCCTCTTCTTCTTTTCAGCCCTTAAAATACAACCACCATTCTTAGCTTGAAGAGTCATATAAAAACAGATCATAGGCTACTGAAGAAGCACAATTGCCAAACCACAAAGCCCTATACATTTGAACCTGAAGTTAAAACTGCATTTCCTTATAGATACCCCATTAGTGGATATGTCTGGCTGAGAGAGGGACAGCCACCATTTACCACTTGATCACACTTAGACACTTGCCTTTCTAGAAGGCAAATGGGAAAGGGAATCTTTTGCCACCCAAATGTTTATTGTTACTATGTTCCATTCTAAAATAAAGGACAGAGTCCCTGGAATATCCTATCAGACACAATATGCAAAAAAAGAGCAACATTAATGAGAGGTTTTTTGTCTAAGCTCTTATTTCTGGGAATAAAAACTAAATTAGTATCCCAAAGTAGAATTATGAAAAAAGATGCCAATAACCTTGAAGCGGAATCAATGATTTTATAAATATATATGTCATTATGGTGTAATACTGGCCAAGATGGGGAAGGTGATAGCCACAGTAGGGATGGCCAACCCAGGGTTTTCAGAATCCTGAGTTTCAATGTTAATTAGAATATGGGACTAGAACAGCTGCTATGGCCAGTGTGCTGCCTCTGGATTTTTGTTCTGTTTTGTTTTATTTGTTAAAAATAATGTTACTTTGATATCTATGACACACACAACTGAAACTACACCTGACTAATATAGTACTCAATAGCTAGAGTATAGATTCTTTCGGGGATGGAGATATAAAGCAAATATTCCTGAATGATAATAACTTAACTTGCTTTGAATTTTTTTAATATTGCAAAAGTGTTTTTGAATGTTATATATAACATTGGATGTCACAGTCAACACAATGAGGTAGGATGTCAAGAACCCTGGGATTTAATGCAGGTCGGCCTTTCGGTGGTATGAATATGAGCCATTTTACTTCTGTGATTGAAGCACATACACTAGATAGTTTTGAATGTCTCTTCCAGCTCTGAAAGGAATGATGGTGGGGCTCTCATTTGACACCCATATGACATTGAAAGCAGTGGCCTACATATCCAGGGTAGGTACAGAACATGCAAACCAGAGTGAGGTTTTTTTTTTTTTTTTTTAATTCTCAAAGAGGTGCCACTTACCTGTGTGTATTTTTTTTTAACTTTGATCACATATTTTTAAAAACTGGTTCAATAAGGTCAAGAGTACAGGACTTAATAAAAATGACCAAAAACAAAGTTAAGTGAAGCTAAACTCACTGTTTAGAATGTGAAGAGTGAGAGAATGGTTTCAAGATGGTGGAAAAGAGGAGGTCGCTTTCCCAGCTGCTGTGTGGCATGAAAACAGATAGCCAGCTTCTCAGCAAGGTGAGTGGGAAAAAGTCAGTGGGGGGGTGCTTTACTGGGAGTTAATTCTGGACATTCAAAGCAGATCAGGGACTCGGGAGGTGGGATACAATAAAATAAGGAAGAAATCCACACCATCACCACAGCTGCTGCACTGCCAACACCACTAGCCAGAGCAGTCCCCCCAACAAACAAAATAGAGGGATAAGGAAATTAAAGAAATCTGTAGTTTTAGGAGGCATGAAGCATGCTGTGCAATATCCTTGTGCAGAAAAGAAAACTCATCTCTCCCAGCTGCCTGCAGAGGAAAGAGGAAGGAACCATTTTGCAGTCAAGCTATGGGGGTAGCAGCTAACCAATTTCTACAAGCCCAAGCTTGGCCTGAAACACAAGCCTGGCAAATCCACACCACACAACAAAAAGTGTGCCTAAATGACTAGGAGAAAACCAAACACAGAGAGGCGTTTACACAGAGGAATACAGTTGTGGAAACCCACCTAGCTCCCCTCTTCCCCTCCAATCCAACTGCTTGCAGGACCAACTGGGAAAGATGCACCTGGTCAGGAATTCAAAAGGAGCAGGAGCAGGAGTGATTGAGTTTGGAGACTTAACTCAATAGACCAGGAAATGCAGGTTCTATGGGTGATAGTGAGGCCTAAGGATGGGCTCCTACAAAATATGAGTGGAACCCAGAGGAGATAGATCCCTGGGTGCTGTCTCCCAGCATGGATCAGCACCTGCTGGGCCCTGGAGGTGTGCTGATTTAAAATCTTTAGACCAATCACTCTTCAAAAAAGAACCTGGAGCCAACCTAAGCCTAAACCCTGTATCCAGGAGCTCCACCTATAGGATTTCTTCTCACACTCCAGCCACACCAACTAACATGCTGAGAAGGGAAGCTGAGAATCTTTTGAACTCGAATGGAAACAATTTAGCTTTTCATCAAGATTTTTTTTTTAATGTTTCTTCATCAGTTTTCATTTTCTGTTCTCTGTTAAATTATAAGCTGGGCATGGTGGCACACACCTGCAATCCCAGCACTTTGGGAGTGCTGAGACAAGAGAATCACTAGTTCAAAGCCAGCCTCAGCAATGGTGAAGTGCTAAGCAACTCAGTGAGACACTGTCTCTACAAAATAGGACTGGGGATGTGGCTGAGTGGTCAAGTGCCCTTGAGTTCAATCCCCAGTACAAAAAAAAAATTGTAAACTGAACAATTCATGGACACTTATACATATTCATATTTGTTTCTTTTTTCTCATTTCTAGCATTTTTTGAAGGGACTTATTTTTCATGGATCAGTATTTTGATGATTAGGATGTTTGATTACTATATTTCAATTTTAGTTTTTGTTTTTTAATTTTTATTTTACATATTTTTCTCTTATCTGATTCCCTTGATTCTCTTTCCCTATTTTCTTCTGCTAACAGCCAATCTTTATTGCTCTTTCACTCTTCCATTAATATTTTACTTCTATTTTCTCTCCTCCTCCCACATAATCATCACATCCTACATCACTTCTGTTCTATCCCTGTTCATCATTCAAAACTGTAAACTCTTTGCAAATTTACTGTTTTCATTGTGGGCAATAACTGATCATGTCATTCCTGTTTATTATGACAATTAACATTGTAGATGTCAGAGCAAGAACTATTTGGTTTAATGCTATATATTGTTTACATTGATTGTTCTTATGATTTATATCCCCCTAAATGGTGAGGAATTGGAAACCTTCAGAGACATTCTAAGTCCATAGAGTAGAAACTATACTGCCTCTAATCCATACTGTTAGATGGGGATATGCACAAACAACATGAAAAAGGAAGGGAAAAAATCACCCCAAACAAACCAAAATACTTAAGTGACAGAATCCAGTGACACCACAGTGGAAGAAATGTCAGAGAAGGAGTTTAGAATGTACATTGTTAAATTGATCTGTGAGGTAAAGAACAATATAAGGAGTGACATCAGAAAGACAATCTAACAAATGAAAGATCACATCAATACAGAGATACAACTTCTGAAAAACATATCAAGCAGAAAATCTTTGCCATGAGCATGTCAAATGGAGCATTAACCTCCATGGTGCATAAAAAACTCAAAAAACTTAACACCAAAAAAACAAATGACCCAATCAATAAATGGGCAAAGGAACTGAATAGGCACTTCACAGAAGAAATATGAAAGGTCAACAAATATATGAAAAAATGTTCAACATCTCTAGCGATTAGAGAAATGCAAATTAAAGCTACACTGATATTTCATCTCGCTCCAGTCAGAATGGAAACAATCAAGAATACTAGGAACAGCCGGGCGCGGTGGTACATGCCTGTAATCCCAGCACTTTGGGAGGCTGAGACAGGAGAATCGTGAGTTCAAAGCCAGCCTCAGTAATGTCGAGGCCCTAAGCAACTCAGTAAGACTCTGTCTGTACATAAAACACAAAACGGAGCTGGAGATGTGGCTTAGTGGTCAAAAGTACCCATGAGTTCAATCCTCAGTGCCAAAAAAAAAAAAAGAATACAAGCAATAATAGATGTTGGTAAGGATGTAGGGAACAGGGTACACTCATACATTGTTGGTGGGTCTGCAAATTGGCACAAGCACCATGGAAAGTAGTATGGAGATTCCTCAGAAAACTTAGAATGGAACCACCATTTGACCCAGTTATCCTCAGTATATACCCAAAAGACTTAAAATCAGCATACTACAGTGACACAGGCACATCAATGTTTATAGCAGCTCAATTTTCAATATCTATGCTATTAAATCAACCTCGGTGCCCTTCAACAGATGAATAGATAAAGAAAATGTGGTATGTATACACAATCGAATATTACTCAGCTATAAAGAAGAATAAAATTATGGTCTTTCCTGGTAAATGGATGAAATTGGAGACCATCATGGTAAGTGAAATAAGCCAGTCCCCAAAAAACAAAAGCTAACTGTTTTCCATATGCAGGTATTAACACAGTGTGGAGGTGAGAGGTGTGGAAAATAGAAGTCCTTTTTATTAAACAAAGGGGAATAAAAGGAAGGGAGGGGAAATAATAGTAAACACAGTAGAATGAATTGGACATATATTTCCTATGTTCATATATGAATACACCACCAGCAAAAATCCATATTATGTACAACCACAAGAATGAGATCCTAATTAGAATAAGTTATACTCCATGTATATATAATATGTCAAAATATACTCTACTGTCATGTATTTATAAAATGAACAAGTTTTTAAAAAGTAAAATAAGATTAAATGCAAAATAAAAAGAATGTGAAGTGTGCATATTGCATTATAGAGAAGTCTCTTCCTAATTATAAGAAATAATTACAATGAATGTAAGTGTATTTTATACCTACTTCTCCCCCCACTTTGAGGAAAAAGAGGTATTCAGTAATAAAAAGCCTGTGATTTCTGCTCTGGTCCAACTGGATTCCTCTTTTGAGCTCAATGGAGCTAATTCTTGAGGTTTGATTTGTTCTCATCCCATGTGGTCAAGTCTTTTCTGCTTGATAATTATTTATAAAAAGTCCTTAGTATGCATCTACAAATTCTTAGCCTTCACTTTTTTTAAACATTTTTTAGTTATACATGGACACAGTGTCTTTATTTTGTTTACTTATTTTTATGTGGTGCTAAGGATTGAACTCAGTGCCTCACACATGTGAGGCAAGTGCTCTGCCACTGAGCTGCAACCTCAGCCCCTAGCCTTCACTTTAAATACCAACTCTTTACCAAGTAATTGTTTACTTGCAAGCAGTCCCCATCAGGCTAGAAACTGCTTTTCTTTGTTGAGTGTAAATGAATTCTCTGAGTGTGTCTCTTTCTCCCTCTTGCCCCTATGCCCTATACCTATGCACCTGTAACTACCAGCACAGAGTTCTTTGCCACAATATCCTCTATTGAGTTTCAGGGGTAGAATTACCATAGTCTACATGTTTTGTGTATGAGCAATCAGTTATGATAGTGTTGTAAACTAAAACTATCTTCACTGACCATCACTGCAATACACTTCATAGAACCACAGAGACCATTCCTCTGGGGCAGCAACACAAAGGTATTACTGATTTACTGCTTCATGATAAACACAATATGGACCCTGTCAGTACTGGAAAACCAGGAATTATTTAACTTTATTTATACACAAAGTGAAATCCCTATCCTCTATCTTCTTTTATGGCTGTGCAAGCATATAAATCCCATTTTCTTATTCCTGGTAGCAAAAGTATCTTTATGGCAGAAGAAAGAAGACAGGTGAAGCCATTTGTGCCCCAAACCTGCCATTTTTTACTCCTGTTTCCCTAAATAGCTGAATTTCTCCCTAAACTTATCATATTAAATAGGCTAAATGGATAACATCACAAGCACATCCTGCCCTGTGGAACATAAAATTGAACTATGATAACCAAGGAATTTCCTGTTGCCTGAAATTTTTCCCTTGAATCAAATTTTTAATTAAACCTAAGACTCTCTTCACAATAAGAAAAAGATGAATCATATTTTTTAAAGAAAAGGCAACTTATGTAATCATTTAAAGTGTGCTCTGCATATTAAAAAAAGATGTTGAATATGATCTTTCAGGATAAATAAATATCAAGAATATTCCTCTCTAGTACTTAATAGCTATGGGAATTACTGAAATACAGAACGTACTGTACTGAAGAGCATCTTCAGCCATATGTATGCCAAACTATCACCTTTGCCAAATGAAGTGTAGTTATTTGCATGAGTTCCAACAATGCATTATGTGTCATCTTGCATACTATATAAATTATAAAATTAGACATTGCCTCTACTTCACAGAATGCAACTCAGCTTTCTAAAAATCTCTTCAAATATGGTGGCATAAACTCAACCAAAGCAAAATAAAGTAAACTGGGTCATGGGTAGTATTGTATACATTTAGATTACTTATCTAGACTGATAACTTTGATACCCATCAGAAGATATTTATATAAAAGAAAATAATCAAGAGAAAAAGAAAAATTTTTGTTTCATTTGCACTGAGGAATGCTCCTATCTGTTAGGGAGCAACAGTATAATTAACATGTAATATGCAAGGCAAGTGTGTTAGCTGCATATAAAAGAATATAAAGATATTACCCAAAATTTTGCATGCAGTATTTCCTGTTCCCTAAAATTTTTAAATACTCATTTCCTTAAGCTACCAAAAAACAGAGTAAAACATATACATTCAAATTCATGATTTTGTTTGTGTATGTGTCGTGCTGGGAATTGAACCCAGGGCCTCAAGCATGTTAGGCAAGCATTTTACCACTGAGCTACTTATAAAATTAATAGAATAAAATCATAGATATCATACTCAAATTCTTATTATTTAACAAGTATTCCCTCAAATGAATATGATACCAATGGTAATTTAGAGTCCAAAAAATGCTTTGTTTGATGTCATCGTTATGAACATTGATAATCATTGTGTAGTATCTTAGAAAACATGGCATTGTTATTAACATTTATGTCCAAAGCTTTAACATAGATGTTTGACAAACAGGAATTTTTCACCTTACTCTTCTTAAGCATGGAAACATTATCTTTTGTTGAACTTCTACCTTGTTTGTATAAACCTAAAAATAAAGTCATTACTGTTCTAACAGTGAGATAACAGCTAAATGACAAAATCAGATAAACTACAAAAAAAAAAAAAACCAGCATACTACAGTGATGCAGGCATTTCAATGTTTATAGCAGCTCAATTCTCACAATAGCTAAACTGTGGAACCAACCTAGATGCCCTTCGATAGATGAATGGGTAAAGAAACTGTGATATATATACACAATGGAATATTACTCAGCAATAAAAGAGAATAAAATTATGGCATTTGCAGTTAAATGGATTGACTTAGAAAATATCATGCTAAGTGAAGTAAGCCAATCTCAAAAAACCAAATGCCAAATGTTCTCTCTGATAAGTGGACGCTGATCCATAATAAGGGAGAGGACACAAGAAGAATGGAGGAACTTTGGCCAAAGGGAAGGAGGGGGGAGGAGTCATGGGGGCAGCAAAGATGATGGAATGAGATGGACATCATAGCCCTAGCTTCATGTATGACTGCATGTATGTTGTGATTCTACATCATGTACAATGAGAGAAATGAAAAGTTGTGCTCTATCTGTGTACAATGAATCAAAATGCATTCTATCATGTATACCTAAGTAGAATAAATAAGTTTTTTTTAAAAAAAGAATAGAAGTTCAGTGAAGTAGATAAAAGAGAATGAAGGGAAGAGAGGAGGGATGAGAAAAGCAAAGACAGTGGAATGAATCTGACAAAACTTTCCTATGTACATATATGGATATGCCACACTAAATCTCACCATCATGTATATCCACAAGAAATTAATTAAAAAGAATAACTGTGGGTAGATAGCAGAAAGATCAGTAGAGCAGTAGGAAGGGTATAGGGGTAGGGGAAAG